>JAGFNQ010003011.1:25614-151917 GCA_024364735.1 Boesenbergia rotunda | reverse complement strand
CGTCTTTCTTTGGTACAAGTAGGGCAGGGACTGCACAGGGGCTCATACTCTCGCGAATATAGCCTTGTCTCAATAGCTCCATAACTTGTCGTTGTAGCTCTTCGGCATCCTTAGGGTTAAGACGGTATGTTGGTTGGTTAGGCAAGCTTAACCCCGGGACGAGAACAATTTGGTGCTGAATATCTCTCATAGGGGGAAGTCCAGGAGGAAGGTCTTCGACCATCAACTCAGCGAAGTCTGATAAGAGTTGATGCACTTCAGCTGGTAGATCCGAGTCCGGGTCTATTACATTGCTTTTGAAAGGAAGCAATGCATAGACTACATCTCTGTGCTTCATCTCGTTCAAAAATTTGGACATAGAAAGTAGTGTAGAATTATTGGTTACCAAATTTAAAGGGGTTCCTTCTTGTCGTGGAGCCAATACTATGTTCCTCCCTTTGATGCTGAGGGTGTATGTGTTCTTCCGCCCATCATGAATGACGCAGTGATCATATTGCCACGGTCGTCCCAACAATACGTGACATGCGTCCATTGACACAACATCACACCATGTTCGATCATAATACTTGCTGCCAATAGAAAAAGATAAAAGACACCTCCTATCTACGGTTACCTCACTTCCTTTACATAGCCATGATAACTTGTAGGGTTTTGGATGACAATCGTCTTCAAATGTAGCTTTTGAACAGCTTCTTCGGATACAATATTTTCACAGCTTCCACTATCAATGATCATCTTGCAAACTTTGTCTGCAATCGTGCACGTCGTGTGAAAAATGTTGGTTCTCAGCCAATCATCTTCAGATTCTTCCTTAAGGATCAGTAGGCTCTTGTGTACGACGAGAGTCTCATGACCATCGCCATAAAGAACCTCGTCATCAATATCGTCATCGTAAATCGGCTCATCAATTTGTTCGAGTTCATCCTTTATGTCTTCCTCAAACTAGCAGTCTTCTTTTTTTGATCTGGGGATCTTTTACACTCCGAAGCTCGATGCCCCTGTTCACCACATCGAAAACACTTGATAGTGGCCTTAGGATTACCTTGTGGTGGCTGTTGAGAAGGGTGCGGCTCTTGAGGGTGAACAACTTGATTGTTTTGATCGCTCCTAGTTGTCGGTCTTTGGTTTAGTTGTTTTTCAACTGTCATGGCTCGCTGATAGGCCTCTGAAATGGTCCAGAGTGAGTGAAGGCTTAGGGTGTCTTGTAAGGGTTGATGTAATCCCCCTAAATATCGCGCTACCATCTGCTCGTCGATCTCGGATAAATCATTCCGAGCAATAAGCTGATAGAATTCCTCTGTATAGTCGTCAACGGTTCTAGCTCCTTGCCTCAAGGTATGGAGTCGTTGATATAATGTTTGGGTGTAGCCGAAGGGAAGAAATTGTGTTCTCATTAGTTTCTTCATTTTTTTCCCAATCAGTGATTTTGGATTTACCTTGTCTCTCCCGTGATCGTCGAAGTTGCTCCCACCATGCTGAAGCTCGACCTTTTAACTTGATAACGACCAACTTTACTTTGATGTGATCAGGTACTTCTTTATATTCAAAAATCCTCTCTACTTCGTTGATCCAATCAACGAAGCCTTCCGCTTGTAATGTGCCAAAAAAATCAGGAAGATCCAATCGGAAACCAAAGTTCCCAAATCGTTCCTCTTGACTATGGTGTTCCCGATATGTAGCACGACGATGAAACGGGTTCTCAAAAGGAGACTTAGAGTTACCATCAGAGATCTCACGATCTTCAAGATCCCGCGCTGCCAAACGCTGAGTTAATTCCGCAACTTGCTTCTGTAAACCCTCAATCATCATTATATCTTGGATACTACGATCACGGTGCAAGGCTTCCTCAGTCAGAACCTGCCTGTTGCGACCACGACCACGTCCATGATGTCCCTCCATTGGATCTTAATGAGCTCTGATACCAACTGACGCCGGGCAGAATATAGATTATTCTGGGGCGAGAAGTTTCAGAGGGATTTACGAGAAATAAATAAGAAAGTAATAACGAGATAAGGAGTAGCCAAAACTAGTCTTAAACCTTATTGAGAAAAACAAGAGCGAGAAGAGAAAAATAGAGATATAGCTGTAACGTGGCTTAAGCGAAGCAAAATGATTCAATATCTAAAAAATCTTGTCCTAAACATCATCTAAGCATGAGTTTATATAGCACTCATATCCCTAAAAAAACTCTAAACCAACCAGACTTAGTCCCCTAAAATTTAGGAACAAATTTAACCAACAAATCTTAGTTTCCTAAGATTTAGGAACAAACAAAACAAAAATATATAACCAATTAAAAAAAACCCAACAAGACTTGGTTTCCTAAGATTTAGGAACAAACTAAATAAAAATATATAACCAATTAAAAAATCCTAAATATATAAATCTGAATATTATTTTGGATCCCCTCCTGCATCATTATCTTATCATTACTCCCAATGATAAGTATGCCATCTACATATATGCACAAGATGACAAAGTCATCTTCTGTAGCTTTCGTGTAGACACATTTATCACATTCATTGATTTTCAATCCACCTTCTCGCATGACATTATCAAATTTCTCATGCCACTGCTTTGGAGCTTGTTTCAAGCCATATAATGACTTCATCAATTTACAAACCTAGTTATTCTGTCCTGGTACAGAAAACCCCTCTGGTTGCTCCATATAGATTTCCTCTTCTAAATCTCCATTTAGAAAGGCTGTCTTTACATCCATTTGATGTATTTCCATGTTCCATAGTGCAGTAATAGCCAACAAAACTCTAATGGAAGTTATTCTCAACACCGGAGAATACGTATCAAAGTAATCAAGGTCTTCGCGTTGTCGGTAACCTTTAATTACCAACCTGGCCTTATACTTGTCAATTGTGCCATCTGATTTTATCTTCTTCTTGAAGATCCACTTGCAACCTAATGGTTTACTCCCCGGAGGAAGGTCCATAAATTCCCAAGTGTGATTTTGCAAGATAGAATCTATCTCAGATGCAATTGCCTCTTTCCAGAGAGGTCCCTTATGATGTGGACCAAGGAGGGGATACAAGCTTACAAGACAAAGCCATAGAGGAAGAGGCATTGAAAGGAATTGGAGGACCCATGACAAGATCCAAGACTAAGAGAATGAAGCAAGCTTTGGAAGGCTTAATAATGGAGCTCAAGGAGAAGAAGGATCAATGCACAATGGAGGCAACAACTAAATGGATCACATTCCTTCAAATTGAAAGTGAAATTGAGCCCACATGAAGACAAAACTTGAAGGTCCAAAACCACATGGTCCAAGATGCATTCAAGGGCTACAAGTGTTTGGGAAAAGGACATATCGCATCCGAATGCCCGAATAAGAAGACTATGGTGGTTAGGGATAATGGGAGCATCTCTAGTGAAGAAACTTCTTCTCATTCTTCTTCTTCAAGCGATGAGGCACATGATGGAGCAGCCTATGCACAAGATGGCGATCGAAACCCCCATGACTTATCACTCACCCTCTCATCTTTCTTGAGTGTGGCGTCAATATCCTTCCCTACATCTGAATTTCAAGGCGATCCATTCCAAGGTGCTTATCATTTGGTACAAGTGTGACTTAGGTGAATTCGTCCTCGAATTTAGATCTTCATCACCTACATCAAATGGACGCAAATCAGCCACATTAAATGTTGCACTAACACCATACTTACCGGGCAAGTCAATTTTGTAAGCATTGTCATTAATTCTTTCCAACACTTGGAATGGTCCATCTCCTCTTGGTTGAAGCTTTGATTTCCTTTGGGCAGGAAACCTTTCCTTTCTCATATGAACCCACACCCAATCACCGGGTTCAAGGACAACTCTTTTTCTCCCTTTATTGGCTCTCTTCGCATATTGCTCCATTTTCTTCTCAATTTGAGTTTTAACTTGCTCATGAAGCTTTTTCACATATTCTGTCTTTGCTTGACCATCCTTGTGAACTAAAGAAGAAGTGTTAGGTAAAGGAAGCAAATCAAGAGGTGTTAGCGGATTGAACCCATAAACAATCTCAAAAGGGGAAAATTGAGTAGTAGAATGGACAGCCCTATTATAAGCAAATTCAACATGAGGTAAACATTCTTCCCAAGACTTAATGTTCTTCTTAATAATTGCTCTAAGAAGAGTAGAAAGAGTCCTATTTACCACCTCAGTTTGGCCGTCAGTTTGAGGGTGACATGTAGTGGAGAAAAGAAGCTTTGTTCCTAGTTTGTTCCATAAGGTCCTCCAAAAATGACTTAAGAATTTGGTGTCACGATCTGAAACAATGCTCCTAGGCATGCCATGAAGTCTTACAACCTCTTTAAAAAACAAATCTGCCACATGAGTTGCATCATCCACTTTGTGGCAAGGTATGAAGTGTGCCATCTTAGAAAATCTATCAACTACCACAAAAATGGAGTCCTTACCTTTTTGAGTGCGTGGTAGCCCTACAACAAAATCCATAGACAAGTCAATCCAAGGGGAATCAAGAATAGGCAAAGGAGTGTAAAGTCCATGAGGTGATACCTAAGATTTTGCTTTTCTGCACACAATGTACTTTTCACAAAATTTTTGCACATCATGCCTTAAGTGTGGCCAATGAAAATGTTCATGCAACATTTCTAAGGTCTTTTGAACCCCAAAGTGTCCCATTAGACCCCCCTCATGTGCTTCCCTAACTAGCAATTCACGCATGGATCCTCTAGGCACACAAAGTCTATTGTTCTTAAACAAGTAATTATCATGCCTAACAAACCCATTTTGTGATTTCTTTTCACACGCAGCATATAATTCAGAGAAGTCACTATCATGTTCATACAACTCTTTGATATGTTCAAAGCCAAGTAATTTAGTTTCAAGTGTAACAAGCAAATTATACCTTCGTGAAAGTGCATCTGCTACAACATTTACCTTGCCTTGCTTATGCTTAATCACATACGGAAATTGTTCAAGAAATTCAACCCATTTGGCATGCCTTTTGTTGAGCTTCCCCTGCCCTTTCAAATACTTCAAAGATTCATGATCACTATGAATAACAAATTCTTTAGGCAAAAGATAGTGCTGCCATGTTTGCAAAGCTCTAACAAGTGCATACAATTCTATATCATAAGTGGAATAGTTGAGAGTGGCGCCACCTATCTTCTCACTAAAATATGCAATGGGATGTCCATTTTGAAGTAAAACAGCCCCAATACCCACATGAGATGCATCACATTCAATTTCAAATGATTTGGAAAAATCAGGCAAAGCAAGAATGGGTGCATGTGTGAGTTTGTCCTTAAGTGCTTGAAATGCATTTTCTTGATTCTCTCCCCACTTAAAACTCATATTTTTCTTGACAATTTCATTTAGGGGTGCTGCCAGTGTGCTAAAATCCTTCACAAACCTTCTATAGAAACTTGCCAACCCATGGAAGCTCCTAACCTCACTCACAGTTTTGGGGGTTGGCCAATCTCTAATGGCCTTAACCTTCTCTTCATCAACCTGCACTCCTTTAGAACTTATGACAAATCCAAGAAAAACCACATGATCAGTGCAAAAAGAACACTTTTCTAAGTTAGCATACAGTCTCTCCTTTCTAAGGACATGCAAGACAGATTTGAGATGTGCTACATGCTCAACCAAACTCTTGGAATATACCAAAATATCATCAAAGTATACTACCACAAATTTTCCTAGGAATTCTCGTAAAACATGGTTCATAAGCCTCATAAAAGTGCTTGGCGCATTAGTTAACCCAAAAGGCATTACCAACCATTCATACAATCCATATTTAGTTTTGAAAGCAGTTTTCCATTCATCCCCTTCCCTTATCCTAATTTGATGGTACCCACTTTTCAAATCAATCTTAGTAAAGAAGCAAGCACCATGCAATTCATCAAGTAAATCATCAAGTCTAGGGATAGGATGTCGATACCGAATTGTGATGTTGTTGATAGCTCTACAGTCCGTGCACATCCTCCATGATCCATCCTTTTTAGGTACCAAAATTACTGGTACAGCACAAGGACTTAAGCTCTCTCTCACCCATCCTTTTTGTAATAACTCCTCCACTTGATTCTGTATCTCCTTTGTTTCTTGAGGGTTGCTCCTATAGGCAGGCCTATTGGGAAGAGAAGCACCAGGAATAAGGTCCATTTGGTGTTCTATTCCCCTCATTGGTGGCAAACCGTGAGGTACTTCCTGGGGAAACACATCCTCAAAGTCCTGCAAAATAGCAACAACATCACTGGGCAAGGAGTTAGTATTAGTTTCCAAGCAAGTTTCCTTGCACAAAAGAAGAAATATAGGTTGCCTTGTCAAATAAGCTCTCTTCACCTCACTTCCTCTTGCAAACAAATTTTCTATTCTTCTCTCTTTCTTTTCCTCGTTCTCTCTTTTCTTTTCCTCATTCTCTCTTTTCTTTTCTTTCCTCAATCTCTCTTTCTTTTCCTCATTCTCTCTTTTCTTTTCCTCATTCTCTCTTTTCTTTTTCTTAAGCTCTCGCTCTTCCTTTTCTCTTTTCTCTCGCATTTTTTTTTGATCCGCACAAACCTCCCTAGGTGATAATGGTACAAGTGTGACTTTGTGGGAATTGTGAAGAAATGAGAACTTGTTGGAGAATCCATCATGGTGAGCTCGCCTATCAAACTGCCAAGGTCTTCCAAGAAGAATGTGGCTTGCCTCCATAGGTACAATATCACATAGAACTTGATCTTCATATTTTCCAATGGAGAAATTAATCATCACTTGTTGATTCACCACCAATTCACCACTATTACTTAGCCATTGGAGTTTATATGGTTTTGCATGCGGTGTAGTCTTGAGGTTGAGTTTGGTAACCAACCTAGTGCTTGCCACATTAGTGCAACTTCCACCATCAATGATCATAGAGCATGTTTTACCTTGAATAAGGCAACGAGTATGAAAAATATTCTCTCTTTGGTCCTCCTCATGCTCCTTGGCTTGACTTCCTAATAACCTTCTAACCACCAAGAGATCGCCATCTTGCGCATAGGCTGCTCCATCATGTGCCTCATCGCTTGAAGAAGAAGAATGAGAAGAAGTTTCTTCACTAGAGATGCTCCCATTATCCCTAACCACCATAGTCTTCTTATTCGGGCATTCGGATGCGATATGTCCTTTTCCCAAACACTTGAAGCACTTGATATCCCTGCTCTTAGAAGTAGAAGAAGTAGTAGTAGGAAAAGGCTTCTTAGCGCTTGTTACCTCCTTTGAATTAGAAGAGGAACCCTCCTTCTTTGGCTTGTCCTTCCAATTTGAAGAGTAGTTTGAAGAAGATGGTCTTTTCATAACGCCCTTTCTCTTTAATTGTTGCTCCACTTTCATTGCTTGATGAACTAAGTCTTCAAGCTCCACATAATGTTGTAGCTCTATAATGTCTCCAATATCTCGGTTTAGGCCATGGAGAAATCGAGCCATAGTTGCTTCTCTTTCCTCCTCAATATTGGCCCTAATCAAAGCCACCTCCATCTCCTTGTAATACTCATCCACACTCCTACTCCCTTGGATGAGTCTTTGCAATTTGTTGTGCAACTCCCTATGGTAGTGGGAAGGCACAAATCTCCTTCTCATCAAAGTCTTCATTTCACCCCAAGTGTTGATAGGGTGCTCTCCATACCTTCTTCTCTCCTTTTGTTAAATCCGACACTTTTGATAGGTTCCGGAGAATTTTCGGAGAATTACCGGATAGGTTCCGGGGCTTCCGAGTCCTTAGACATAAACTTAGGGATCAAAATGAAATAGAACTAATGTCACAAGGACTAAGATGAAATGAAATTAAGACCCTAGGGGTGATCTTGCAATTAGATGAAAGTGGCTGGACTAAATTGCAAAATGCCACACTTAAATACCCGACCTAACCTATTCGGCTGATCACAGCCGACTCACTCACCCGCAGCCACCTTCTCCCTTCGCGAGCCCTAGCGCAGCGAAGCCAAAGCCGCCACAGTGCCGATCTTGTCCTCTCTTCCTCACCCGCAGCGACGCCCGACGATCCCTTCCTCTTCCTTTCTTCTCCGTCGCGTTGCCCCAGCTGCAGACCACTTCGATACATCCTGCGCCCCGTGCCCTAGCTCGCAGCGGAAGTAGCCGATTCATTCTCCTCCTCTCCTCGCGTGTTCTAGCGGAGTCGAGCCCTGCGTTCAGGCTGGGATCCGAGGTTGGGCAGGATAGGATCTTCCTCAGTGGCTGGAGATTGGTTTCTCTGAGTTGAGCTCCACCGAGGCACCCAATTGAGGTAAGAAATGGGCTGATCGTGTAGCTCAGGGTCCTGCCTCTCTTTGATTGATGAATTGGTTTCGTTTGTTGGATTCGGAGTTGAATGGAAGTTTGGTTGGATTGTGTAGCAGATCTCGGCTGTTTCTTTTCCTGCGTGAAGCTGTGGAGGTTGCCGGGGATAATAGGCCCACCGGAACTCACTGGGTGGAAGAACTTCAAATTAAGTTGAGCTCTGCCGTGCGGTGATTTAGGGATTGATCAAGGTATATGAGAAGGTACAAAATGATTTGTTGTAATGAATTTCTGTTCGAATTGGGATTGGGATTAAAGCTGTGTTGAATTTCTTTATTTTGCTACACATCCTGACCTTAAGAGTTTGATTATTGATCCTATAGATTGAGATCTAAATGCGATGTGTGGATGTGTGATGAATTTGCATATGGAACCTACTGTCCTTGCCATAAGGTTGCTGTTTTGGGAACTCGGTCCAATGGAAATCTGACTTTTAGGGTTCAGATAAGATGGTGGTCTTGTGATACTAAACCATGAGTTTTGTTTTGGGTTGAGATTAGGTTTAAGTTAAATTCAAACCTAATAACTGCGGAGGGTGAATTTGAATTTGGAGAACGAATGTAAACCTAAACCTAAATCTTAATTACATGGGGTAATTAGGAACTTTCTATTTAATTAAAGGAAATTAAATAGAAAGAAATGGATTTGGTAAACCCTAACACGGTTAGGGATTAATTAGCTAGGGATTATCTTTCTATAATAGCTAATTAAATCTATCCCTGATACAGGGACTTGATTTGCTTTACGGTTGCGGATTATATTGGACGGGTGGTTCTTCCGGCTTGATACGGACTTATATACTCTTGGAGGCGGGTACCCTCTGACTTATCTCTTTTGATATTGTCATGTGATTATGCATAGACTGTTATAGATAGCAGTAAGATTATACGCTATCCCTGTTTATTATACCTGTTCTGGATACTTGTTGTCTACCCCTGAGTTATTATACTTGTTCTGGATACATGTGGTTTACCCTTGAGTTAGTATGTTGTAGTTCCATACAGTCTCAGGTATTGTCGTAACTAATGTATGCTTAGAGATCGTGTTGTATCTCCTGCCTTTGACCTTGAGGGAATTGTAGTTTCCGGTCAGTATACCTTGTAGGTTCCCTGTATTTCCTGTTATAGGATTTCAGATTGAGACTTAGTATACTGAGGACTTGGGGAGGGAGGTATGTGTATCTATCATACACCATCCTTGCATTGTTGCATGCCGGCGATCAGCGACTCCCTTGTGGTTGAGCCTAATCGTCTTCCGGCACATGATATGCACACACGGCCACTCATGGGTTAGTGGATACCGCTGGGTGTGTGCATTTGCTCTGTATTGCTCCGCTCGTCCGCTCAGGGGTAGTGGTTTCAGAGCGTGGTAGCAAGCAGGGATCCCTTCTCTACCCATAGACCAGAGAAGATGAGAGAGATATCTCCCCCATATATACATGGGGCGGAGCGATAGCTCCACCAGCATCCTGTCCACTCGGTCACTCAGGAGCAGTGATGGCAGAGTGCTGACAGTGTCACAGCTCTACTTCACTCGGCCGACACAGTATCGCCTGTCTCGGTGGCTTGACTGGAGTTAGGGGGTGACCATGGCATTGCACCATGTGCATATTTTGCATCGTGCATTGTTTGCTGCACTTATTTGCTGCACTTGTTTGACATTGCATATTCTGGAGACTTGTTATCTGTAATTACCTGTCTATTGACATTTCTGTGGTACTTATTACCCTCTTTACAGGTTAGATTGATTCAGGTATGTATCTACCTCAGTATGTTCAGTATTAGTCTATCCCTACTGTTGATATGAGACTGTATTAGCTGAACCCTTATTGTTGGTATAACTTTCTATGCATATCTGTTGGGTATTCGCTGAGCTATGGACTCACCCCGTTGCCATACATTTTATTTCAGGTTGATGCCTGCCAGGAGATCCCTAGCAGCCAGTCCCCAGCTCTAGAGGAGCTCCGTTTGGTTTATTTTATGTTTTGTTTGGCTTATGGACCCTGTAGTATTTCCTATGCTTCCGTTGTGGTGTTTCGAACATGTATTCATGTTTAATTCGATAGTATTGTACTTTTGAGTCCTATGTTGGACTTCGTTCGGTTTTGGTTTTGTTCCTGCCCCCTGGCAGCTCAGGTGAGTTCGGATTTTGGTTTTACGACGGTTATAGTTATATACCAGTTATATATGTGTGAATTGGAGGCCTGAGGCCCTTTAAACTGCGTGGTTGTGTTATATATATATTGTGTGTGATATATGTATCTGCGTGTTTGTGTAAATTGTCCGCCGGACAGGGGAGGTGCTGTCCGATTTTCTATTGGAACAGCGGCTCCTGGGTCTCGGGGCGTGACAATTTATTTTATATAGCTCAATTGGTACCAGGATTCAGGAACTATTGTACTTGTCCTGGAGGTCAAGGGTTCGAATCCTGGGGAAGGCAAAAACCCACTGCCAGGGGTGGGAAGACCGTAGGGTCGCCGGCCTAGAGGGTTGCCTGCGGGGACCATAGAGGCGGGGCCGCTACATAAAAAGGCGCCTTTTTATTGTAACGACACGGTCTCTCAACCTCTTTGGCGGCCAAATCAATATTTGGCGGCCCAACAACTTGGCCTCTCGGGCCCAACAACCTGGCCCCTCGGGCCCAACAACCTGGCGGCCAAATCAACATTTGGCGGCCCAACTATGTCGTCGACCAACAACCGATGTCGACGACTAACAACCGTGTCGTTACTCACTAGGTCTTTCCACCCCTGGCTAGTGGATTTTTGCCTTCCTCAGGATTCGAACTCTAGACCTCCAGGATAAGTACTAGAGTTTATGAATCCTGATACCAATTGAGCTACAGCTCAATTGGTATCAGGATTCATAAACTCTAGTACTTATCCTGGAGGTCTAGAGTTCGAATCCTGAGGAAGGCAAAAATCCACTAGCCAGGGGTGGAAAGACCTAGTGAGTAACGACACGGTTGTTAGTCGTCGACATCGGTTGTTGGTCGACGACATAGTTGGGCCGCCAAATGTTGATTTGGCCGCCAGGTTGTTGGGCCCGAGGGGCCAGGTTGTTGGGCCCGAGAGGCCAAGTTGTTGGGCCGCCAAATATTGATTTGGCCGCCAAAGAGGTTGAGAGACCGTGTCGTTACACCTTTTGCATTTGATCCCACCAAATTAAAGCATAATCGGTGAACTCAAGGGCAGCCACCTTCACTTTCTTTGCATCAGGGTAATTGTGGCATGAGAAGATTTGCTCTATTTTCATTTCCCACTCAAGATATGTGTCGGGGTCATTCCTCCCTTGGAAGGAAGGTACCTTGACTTTCACCCCTCTTAGATCGTCTTCATGTTGATGGTTTCTACCTCCTCTTTCGTGTCTTCGTCCCCCTTCACGCCTCCTTCTTTCTCTTGGAGAACTATAGAATAGGTCACTTCCCGGATGAGATTCTTCATGATTAGAATTTTCCCCATGGTTGGAAACTCTTCCTCCTTCAAGTCGGTCCATCCTTTCATGTAAGCCTTCAAGTTGTCTTTGAAGCATTCTCTCAAAGTGTTGAGTAAGCGCCTCCATTTGAAGCCTATTAGGATCTTGCCTAGGGGAGTTTTCCCCACTCATGCTTGCAACAAAAAAAAATGACAAGGAAAATTACACAAGAAATGTTAGAAAGACCTCACCACTCGCCTCACGTGGTTGCACTCAAATTTATCCACTCAGCTTCCTTTATAAGCCCTTAAGAAAAGAACCTTATCAACGATTTTCTCAAGACAACAAGTAGACACTCAAGTGAGCAAGAAACCAACAAGAGAATATGAGTAGAACAAGAGAAATAAACGGTTAGAACAAGAAATTCAGCAACGATCAAGAGCAATGAGAGAAATATTGGGTCCTTTCAATTCGCCGATCTTCCTTCTTTTTTTTTTTGTTTTTTTTTTCGAATTTCCTTTTTGTCCTTTTTTTTTTCTTCAGTCAAAAAAACACAATGACTCAAGTAACACCTTTTTTTTTTCAACTCTTTTTTTTTTTTTTGAGTTTAGGACCCAAATAGAGAAGCGATAAATAGAGTTGGAGAATGAAAACACCAATGGAATACTATGGATGAGAGATTAACAAAGATGAACAAGAACACAAATGAAGAAGAACAAAACGTAAACCTGAAAATCAAGGAGCCAAGGCTCTGATACCAAATGATAAGCACCTTGGAATGGATCGCCTTGAAATTCAGATGTAGGGAAGGATATTGACGCCACACTCAAGAAAGATGAGAGGGTGAGTGATAAGTCATGGGGGTTTCGATCGCCACAAGTTGCCTTGATAAGATCACGATTAGTTCTTTGCCTAAGAACCAAAGGAAACTCTCACAATAGAGAAAACTCTGATTTCATTCCAACTTAACCTCCTTGGCCATACAAGAGTTCTCCTATATATAGACTTAGTGGAGGTTGAAACATTAACCTCTACCACACTTCCCACTAAGCACTAATTATGCACCATTATCATGCATGCATGCATGCATGATATTTATTTCCCACAATTCCCTAATACTAGCTTAGGAACTCCCAAAAGCATTAAAAACCCACCAAAAGACATCAAAAAATAACTTTAGAAAATTCCCCCCAAAAATACCCACGAAAATTGGACACTTGTAGCCCTTGAATGCATCTTGGACCATGTGGTTTTGGGCCTTCAAGTTTTGTCTTCATGTGGGCTCAATTTCACTTTTAATTTGAAGGAATGTGATCCATTTAGTTGTTGCCTCCATTGTGCATTGATCCTTCTTCTCCTTGAGCTCCATTATTAAGCCTTCCAAAGCTTGCTTCATTCTCTTAGTCTTGGATCTTGTCATGGGTCCTCCAATTCCTTTCAATGCCTCTTCCTCTATGGCTTTGTCTTGTAAGCTTGTATCCCCTCCTTGGTCCACATCACCTTATAAGAGTTCACAGCTTCTGAGTAGCTTTGGGGCTCACCTTCCAGTATGAAAGTGATAAACTATGATCCATAAGATTTTTCCACCCGAGCTTTCTTACTCCGCTGAGGCGCAGCCTCAACTGGTTCATCTTCCTCTTCTTCTTCCTCTGATATTTCCTTCACCCGTTTTGAGGAGCTAGCATCCTCTCGGGTCTAAAATGGAAATATATGCTCGAAGAATGAGACATTTCTCGATTCTATTATCGAGTTCTTGTATATATCCGGTAATTGTGACTCATAAACACAGTATCGATATGCACTACTGTTGTGTGCATATCCAATAAATATGCAATCAATAGTTTTTTGTCCTATCTTAACCCTTTTCGGATCAGGCACCAAAACATTGGCAAGACACCCTCACACTCGCAAGTATTTATAGGATGGTCGTCTTCCATTCCATAACTCATAAGGGTTCTTATCTATTTTCTTCAGAGGGACCTTATTTAAAAGGTAATTAGCTGTTAACACAACTTCCCCCCACATGGAATCTGGCATCCCAGAGCTCAATAGAAGAGCATTCATCATCTCCTTAAGAGTTCGATTCTTTCGCTCAGCAATCCTATTCTGCTGAGGGGTATAAGGAATTGTGGTTTCGTGTCTGATCCCATGTTCAGCACACAACTCAGCGAATGAAGATACATATTCACCACCTCGGTCACTTCGAACCACCTTAAATATCTTATTAAGTTGGTTTTCAACCTTATTCTTATAGAGAACAAATTTCTCTATATCTTCATCCTTGCTTTTGAGAAGATACACATAGCAGTACTTTGTGTTATCATCAACAAAAGTGATGAAGTACCTGTAGGATCGTATCCGTACGCTAAAGGGAGGGTGAATAGCGTTTCTTCGACTCTTTTCACCTACGTTGTTAGTTGTGCAACGGAAATACAAACAAGATAAAATCTAATAACAATAAAGAATGCTAACAAACCGGTTTTATTTGGTATTCACCCTGGCCGGGTGACTAATCCAAGAATTCGTCAGTGGATCACTCCCCGGATAACCTCCGGCTAGCCCTAGTCGCTCCTTGCGGGCGGAGAAACCTCACCACAACACCTTGAGAACCTCTGATCACAAAGACTACAGTTTGACCCTTAACCAAGACCAAACTTGTTGAACCTTTCAGCCAAGATGAAGTCCCCTTAAATAGAACTAAGTCTGAAACCCTCGCCACCAATCGACTACCCATTTACCAGTCGACTGGTCTTGCCTTAATTGTTAGCCAACGGCTAACCCAACGGATAGTTTTCGGGGTTACCAGTCGACTGCTAATTTACCAGTCAACTGGTCCAGGCCTGAAAGCATTCTGTGAGTTTTATCAGTCGACTGCCCCAATGGCAGTCGACTGCCCCAGTCACACACCTAAGGTTTCCCTTCCCGAGTACACTTCTCTCAGCACTCGACCTTAGGACTTTCCTGAGTACAATCACACAGCACTCGTACCCTCACGACTCGACTGGCTCCTCTTCCGCAGCCTCAACTGTTGCTTTCGCACCCTCTTCATCTTCGGCTCCCGTCCCTCGGATGCACGCAATCCTCCAGCTTGCCTCCATGCCATCCTTCACGCATGCCTCGAAGTCCACGCCCCTCAGCTCATCGTCCCTGCTGTCCAAGGTGCCTCGGGTGCATACAAGCCTCCAGTTTGTCTCCACGCCACCCTTCACCGTACCGAGGTCGTCCAGTCAAGTCAATATGTGTAAACCTGTACAACCTGCACACTCAACATACACATATTAAATACAAGGGAAAACCTAACATAAACCCTTTGCCCAAACATCAAAACACTTGGTCACTCCGGACCATAGATTGCCTCAACAATCTCCCCATTTTTGATGTTTGACAATACATTTAAGTTAGGGAATGCAAAATAGTAGTCAATAGCAAAAATAATGCATATGCAATGCAAAAGATGGATCCTATCCCAAGGCATCCTACACCTAGCCCTCCAAGCTAGGACTTTTCACACCTATCCCTCCAAGCTAGGACTTTTCACATCTAACCCTCCAAGTTAGGACTTTTTACCAAAGCGAGCTTTTTACAGCTTCTCCAAAGCTCCCCCTACATTAGACTTACAAAGGCTTTTTAAGAACCTCTCCACCGTTCCCCTTACGCCAAGAGTGGAGCAAACATGCTCCCCCTTTACCTTAGCTCCCCCTAAACCTAGGGTTTCTAGCAAAGGTGTGTTTGGTTTCCCAACTTAAACCCAACACTTCTCCCCCTTTGCCTAACATCAAAAAGAACCCAACAATATCTCAATTATCGATTCTTTTAATCCCCAATGACCATAAACAATGTGTGCTAGCCCCCCATACACTTGTTTTGCATCATTTGGACCCCAAACCAGCTGCTGATACAAAAATTAGCCTTGACCAGGGGCAGTCAACTGATACTCTGAAAACCAGAATTTCAGCCTTTCTGACGAAATGCAGAAATGCGCCAGAAATTCCACAAATCTCCAAAAATTCCTAAATTTTGTGGAGATTTTTGTGGTGCCCATATCTACTTGGGAAAAATACATTCCAAAATGTATCTATCACCATTCCCAAGTTTGATACAAAACCCAAAAACTAGCAAAAAGGTTCACTCAAACCTTAACCAAAAGTCCTAATTTTGGTTTCCCCTTGATGTCTCTGCCCATGCCAACCCACAATGCGTCCCTAGAATTGATTTACATGGCAATTACACACCAAAAACTAATTTTCATGCAATATGACCCCAATATCATATTTCCATGCATGAAACTCAAAAACACCGTGCCAAAACCCAAGAATTGAGACTCAAGTCCGTCTCCAATTCCTTTGGCACAGTCCGTCCAAATAGACCTCTAAGAGGAACCTTCCAAATATCCATTCACCATATATCCCAAAGGCTCCTAGAGCTCCCCCTTGAGCTCTTAGCCCTAGCCACCTCCCTAGGTGACTCAACCATCACTAGGCCACATCGGTGTTCCACCGGTGACTCTTGACCTACAAACTCAACTCTCTTAACCTTAGACACCTTGTCTTTGGTTAAGTCATTTCTTTTTTCCTTTAAATGGCACCCCTTTGCCATTTTGGACTCCCCCTTCTTGTCATAATCATATGCTACCCTAGCATATTTATTTCCCTTGGCATGGGAGTTCTTAGATCGGTATCCCAACCCCGATCTATCATTGGTGCGGTTTAAACCACCCAACACCATATCTAAACCCTTAGATCCAATAGTGAATCTCTCTAGGGTTTTCTCTAACCTATCAAGCTTTTTCCTTAAAGCTTGATTTTCCCTTTCCAGGTTCCTAAACCTAGAACCATATGTCCACTTTGGACATTCCTAGATTTACCCTCCTTTCTAGGTACATTCCTTCCCTTCTTGGGCTTAGTGCCTTGTTCCTTAGGTACAAAGGTCCTAGGTTGATCATGATGCATGCTTTTCCTAGGGTTATGATCTACCTTATTAACCCTAGTCCTATCATTATATTTAAATCTGAAATTGTGCACCATTAAGTAATATTCATTAATCCTAGCATGCATGGATGTATAATTAATTCTATTTTTATCATGCATGGAGGAACTTGAATTAGAATTACATTTTGGCTTAAGGTTAGGAGTTACCTTCCTTACCTTTGGAGTTCCTCCTTGATGTGGGCTTCTTCTCTTCTTCCTTTCTTCTTTCTCCCATCTCCTCAAGTGCTCCATTTTCTTTAGTTCACCTTTTCTAGGGCACTTGGTGTGGTAGTGCCCTAGCTCTCCACATGTGAAATATCAAATTTTCTTTTTCTTTTCTTGGGCTTTTCCATTCCTACAACTCATGTTAGATATAAAAGAACTTGAAATGAGTGTAGATTTTACCTCCTTTTTACCTTTCGGGCACTTGTCCTTGTAATGCCCCTTTTCATTACACCCAAATCATATGATATGGTCCTTGGCTCTTGCTTTGGTGGAGGTTGGAGCTTCTTCTTCAACTTTTGATGATGTGGATGCCTCCTCTTGATCCGGTACGGTTGAGGGTCTCTCCTCCCCCTCAATCCTTGAGGTGGAGACCTCTTCCTCTTCTTCTCTTGAGGAGGTTGATGATCTTTCACTTAATTCCTCCTCCTTGATTGACACTTCCTTTCCTCTTTCTCCATCTTCACCCATTTCTTTGGACTCTTGAGATTATGTAGGCTTCTCATGAATTTCTTTCAATTTGCTCCACAACTCATACACACTTTTATATTTTCCTACACAACTCAACACATCTTTAGGCAAAATATCAATCAAAATATTGATTACTTTTTCGTTTGTCCTAGATTGTTCTTGTTGTTCATTTGTCCAATATCTAGGGCGAAGTCTCTTCCCGTGCTTGTCTCTCGGAATTTCAAAGGGGTCTTCAATGGTCATTCTACACACCCAATCCATCCCTAGCTAATTTTCCATCCTTGCCTTCCAATGGCCGAATTCATTATGATTGTAGGATGGTGGTGTGTTGATGTCTTCTCCCAACTTATCTACCATGTTCTTCCTCTAGCGTGTGCTCCCTCGACGGTTAGTCCGATCAAGATCGGTCTTTCGCTCTGATACTAATTGTAGGATCGTATCCATACGCTAGAGGGGGTGAATAGCGTTTCTTCGACTCTTTTCACCTACGTTATTAGTAGCGCAACGAAAATACAAACAAGATAAAAACTAACAACAATAAAGAACGCTAACAAACCGGTTTTACTTGGTATCCACCCCGGCCGGGTGACTAATCCAAGAATTGGTCGGTGGATCACTCCCCGGATAACCTCCGGCTAGCCCTAGTCGCTCCTTGCGGGCGGAGAACCTCACCACAACACCTTGAGAACCTCTGAGCACAAAGACTACAGTTTGACCCTTAACCAAGACCAAACTTGTTGAACCTTTCAGCCAAGACGAAGTCCCCTTAAATAGAACTAAGTCTGAAACCCTCGCCACCAATCGACTACCCATTTACCAGTCGACTGGTCTTGCCTTAATTGTTAGCCAACGGCTAACCCAACGGCTAGTTTTCGGGGTTACCAGTCGACTGCCAATTTACCAGTCAACTGGTCCAGGCCTGAAAGCATTCTGTGAGTTTTATCAGTCGACTGCCCCAATGGTAGTCGACTGCCCCAGTCACACACCTAAGGTTTCCCTTCCCGAGTACATTTCTCTCAGCACTCGACCTTAGGACTTTCCTGAGTACAATCACACAGCACTCGTACCCTCACGACTCGACTGGCTCCTCTTCCGCAGCCTCAACTGTTGCTTTCGCACCCTCTTCATCTTCGGCTCCCGTCCCTCGGATGCACGCAATCCTCCAGCTTGCCTCCATGCCATCCTTCACGCATGCCTCGAAGTCCACGCCCCTCAGCTCATCGTCCCTGCTGTCCAAGGTGCCTCGGGTGCATACAAGCCTCCAGTTTGTCTCCATGCCACCCTTCACCGTACCGAGGTCGTCCAGTCAAGTCAATATGTGTAAACCTGTACAACCTGCACACTCAACATACACATATTAAATACAAGGGAAAATCTAACTTAAACCGTTTGCCCAAACATCAAAACACTTGGTCACTCCGGACCACAGATTGCCTCAACAGTATCGATTCCCACCACGTGTCGGTGTACCTTTAAGGTCACATATGTCGGTGTAAATTAGGTCGAGTGGTTCGTTGCTTCTTTTAACGTGTTGAAAGGATGACCTTGTCAACTTCACTTCAACACAAGTCTCACACTTGTGTTTTGGGTCAAGGTGGAATGTTGGTATGCTTTGCATGTTTATTAATCTATGAATCACGTCGTAATTCACATGTCCTAGTCTACCCTGCCATAAACAAGAAGACTCAAGCATATAAGTGGAAGAGCTTTTAATTTTATTTATCTTAGGCCTAATGGTCATTACACTGAGCATAAACAACCCATCACATACATAGCCCTTTCCTACAAACATTCCCTTTTTCGACAGAACAATTCTGTCGGACTCAAACACAATACGAAAGTCATGCTTGCTTAACAATGATCCAGACACTAGATTCTTTCGAATCTCTAGAACATACAGTACATTTGTTAGAGTCAGGTCCTTGCCCGAGGTCATCTTCAGCACCACTTTCCCTTGGCCCATGATGTCCGAGGTTGCCGAGTTCCCCATGAACAACTTCTCTCCACTAATTTATTCAAAATTGTGGAGCAACTCTTTATTGCAGCACACATGTCTGATGGCTCCAGTATCGATCCAGCATTGCCGCGGGTTTGAACCCACCAGGTTCAACTCAGAGACCATGGCATAGAGGTCTTCTATTTCTGGTCCCTTGTTCAGGTTGGCCTCCTGCTTCTTCTTCGGTTTCTTGCATTCTGAAGATTTGTGGCCAACTCGGCCACAGTTGTAGTACTTCCCAGAGAACTTCTTGCCGATGCCCCAGAGAACTTCTTGCCGATGCCTCCTCTAGGTCCCAGCTTGGAAGATTTGGAATTCTTCCGTTTCGAGCTTTGTCTGTGCTCGACCATGTTGGCTTTCACAGTGGCCTGAGAGAACATATTTCTTTCTGAACCCTTGTTGTCTTCTTCGATGCGAAGTCTAACAATGAGTTCCTCCACGTTCATTTCCTTCCGCTTGTGCTTCAGGTAGTTCATGAAATCCTTCCAGCCGATGGGCAACTTCTCAATGATGGCTGCTACTTGGAAGGTTTCACTCAGAACCATACCTTCTGAGTGGATCTCATGTAAGATCACCTGAAGCTCCTGGACTTGGCTGATCACGGCTATCTGAAGGGTTACAACCCTCTAGATCGAACTGATAGATCGAAGAGCATTGCTAGAGGGGGGATGAATAGCAATTTTTGAACCCCTTTCTCCCTACACGGTTAGTAGCACATCGGAATATACAATAAAAATAATAAAATAAAAAATAACCAATACTAACACGGAAGATTTACTTGGTATCCACCCCGGACGGGTGACTAATCCAAGAATCCGTCGGTGAATCACTCCCTAGATAACCTCCGGCTAACTCTGTCACTCCTTGTGGGTGGAGAAACCTTGCCACAATACCTTGACACGACCTGAGTACAAAGACTACTATCTTGCTTTTAACCAAGACAAGATTCGTCAAGAATCTCAGCCACCACGAAGTCCTCTTTAAATAGGACTCGGGTTGAAACCTTCGCCACCAGTCGACTGCCAATTTACTAGTCGACTGGTCTAGCCTTAATTGCTAGCCAACGACAAGTTTTTTGGGTTACCAGTCGACTGCCAATTTACCATTGGACTAGTCTAGCCTTAATTGCTAGCCAATGGCTAGTTTTCGGGGTTACCATTCGACTGCCATTTTACCAGTCGACTGGTCCAGCCCCGAAATCATTCTGTGAGTTTTATCAATCGACTGCCTCCTAGGCAATCGACTGCCCCACTCACACACCTAGGGTTTCCCTTCCCGAGTACACTTCTCTCAGCACTCGACTCCTAGGATTCCCCGAGTACAATCACACAACACTCGTATCCTCACGACTCGATTGACTCCTCGTCCGCAGCCTCGACTATTGCATTCGCGCCCTCTTAATCTTCGGCTCCTGTCCCTCGGATGCACGCAAGCCTCCAGCTTGCCTCCTGTCATCCTTCACGCATGCCTCGAAGTCCGCGCCCATCAACTCATCGTCCCTGCTCTCCAAGGTCCCTCGGGTGTACATAAGCCTCCAGCTTGTCTCCATGCCACCCTTCATCGTACCGAGGCCGTCCAGTCAAGTCCATATGTGTAACCTGTACAACCTGCACACTCAACATTCACAAATAAATAAACAAGGGTAAACCTAACTTAAACCCTTTGCCCAAACATCAAAATACTTGATCACTCCGGACCACAGATTGCCTCAACACGAACGACCCTGATTAATCCTAAACCAAAGGTCACACCCACTCACCAATAGGTACCTTACCTCTTCCCTTGTATAAATAGTCCCCTAGATGATAGATTCATTCATTCAATCATCAAAGTCATTAGCATTCATTCCATCTTGTGCATCTAGAGTTCATAAAGCCTACGAGAAGGTTCGCTGGTCTTGAAATTTTTAGTGTTGTAATTTGAGACATTGTCATTGTATCTTGGGAAATGAATTGCTACTATCCATGAGCACCTGTAGCGGAGCAATATCGCTTTACAGAGATAATGTCCAACACTAACCTCAACGAAATCATATCAGTTTGCATCCTTCCGGAAGTAACCCCGAAATCGATTCCTAAAAGTTGCTAGGTACTTTGAAAAATTTGAAAAACGATTTTAAATTTTACCTTGAAAATTAAGGGCAAGTTTTTTTAAAACTTATGATTTTTTAAATATATTTTTTCCATTTTAATATATGTTAAAGGGAGAATATGAGTTTAAAGTTTGAAAATGTTTTTGGTTTAGAATTTCCAAAAATTCTTCGATTGGAATTTTCAAAATTCCAAGAGGAGTTTTAAAATTCAAGGAGAGTTTTTAAAAATTAAGGAAAATATTTGAAAATATTTAAACCTCTATTTTGTATTGTTCTTAACTTTAAACTAAATTATTACAACCCTCCAGATCGAACTGATCACGGCTATCTGAAGGGTTACAACCCTCCAGATCGAACTGATAAATCGAAGAGCATTGCTAGAGGGAGGTGAATAGCAATTTTCGAACCCCTTTCTTCCTACACGGTTAGTTGCACAGTGGAATATACAATAAAAGCAATAAAATAAAAAATAGCCAATGCTAACACGGAAGATTTACTTGGTATCCACCCCGGACGGGTGACTAATCCAAGAATCCGTCGGTGGATCACTCCCCGGATAACCTTCGGCTAACTCTGTCACTCCTTGTGGGTAGAGAAACCTCGCCACAATACCTTGACACGACCTGAGCACAAAGTCTACTATCTTGCCTTTAACCAAGACAAGATTCGTCAAGAATCTTAGCCACCACGAAGTCCTCTTTAAATAGGACTCGGGCTGAAACCTTCGCGACCAGTCGACTGCCAATTTACTAGTCGACTGGTCTAGCCTTAATTGCTAGCCAACGGCTAGTTTTCTGGGTTACCAGTCGACTGGTCTAGCCTTAATTGCTAGCCAACGGCTAGTTTTCGGGGTTACCAGTTGACTGCCATTTTACTAGTCGACTGGTCCAGCCCCGAAATTATTCTGTGAGTTTTATCAGTCGACTGTCTTCCAGGCAGTCGACTGCCCCACTCACACACCTAGGGTTTTCCTTCCCGAGTACACTTCTCTCAACACTCGACCCCTAGGATTCCCGAGTACAATCACACAGCACTCGTACCCTCACGACTCGACTGACTCCTCATCCGCAGCCTCGACTATTGCCTTCGCGCCCTCTTCATCTTCGGCTCCCATCCCTCTGATGCACACAAACCTCCAGCTTGCCCCATGCCATCCTTCATGCATGCCTCGAAGTCCGCACCCATCAGCTCATCGTCTCTGCTCTCCAAGGTCCCTCGGGTGCACACAAGCCTCCAGCTTGTCTCCATGTCACCCTTCACCGTACCGAGGCTGTCCAGTCAAGTCTATATGTGTAACCTGTACAACCTGCACGCTCAACATACAAATATAAGAACACAAGGGTAAACCTAACTTAAACCCTTTGCCCAAACATCAAAACACTTGGTCACTCCGGACCACAGATTGCCTCAACAATCTCCCCCTTTTTGATGTTTGGCAATACGTTTAAGTTAGGGAAAGCAAAATAGTAGTCAATAGCAAAAACCATGCTAAATAAATGCATATGCAATGCATATATGGATCCTATCCCAAGGCATCCTACACCTAACCCTCCAAGTTAGGAATTTTTACACACCTAGCCCTCCAAGCTAGGACTTTTCACACCTAACCTTCCAAGCTAGGACTTTTTCAACACGGTCTTTTTAATGCTTTTCAAAAGCTCCCCCTACATTGAACTTACAAAAGCTTTTTAAGAACCTCTCCAAGGTTCCCCTTACGACAAGGATGGAGCAACCATGCTCCACTATTATGTTAGCTCCCCCTAAACCTAGGGCTTCTAGCAAAGGTGTGTTTGGTTTCCCAACTTAAACCCAACACTTCTCCCCCTTTGCCTAACATCAAAAAGAACCAAACAATATCCCAATGATCGGTTCTTTTAATCCCCAATGACCATAAATAATGTGTACTAGCTCCCCCCCATACACTTGTTTTGCATCATTTGGACACATACCCAACTGCTGATACAAAAATCAACCCTGACCAGTCGACTGCCCCCCAGGGCAGTCGACTGATACTCTGAAAATCAAAATTTCAGCTTTTCTGATGAAATTCAGAAATGCGCCAGAAATTCCATAAATCTCCAAAAATTTTCAAATTTTGTGGAGACATTTGTGGTACCCAAACCTACTTGGGAAAAATACATTCCAAAATGTATCTATCACCATTCCCAAGTGTGACACAAAATCCAAAACTAGCTAAAAACTTCAATCAAACCTTGTCCTAAATTCCTAGTTTTGATATTCTCTTGATGTCTTTGCACATGTCAACCCACAATGTGTCCCTAGCATTGATTTACATGGCAATTACACACTAAAAACCAATTTTCATGCAATATGACCCCAATGTCATATTTCCATGCATGAACTCAAAAACACCGTGCCAAAACTCAAGAATTGAGACTTAAGTCCGTCTCCAATTCCTTTGGCACACTCCATGGTCCATCTAGTCCTCTAGAGGAACCCTCCAAAGATCCATTCATCATATATCCCAAAGGCTCCTAGAGCTCCCCCTTGAGCTCCTAGCCCTAGTCACCTCCCTAGGTGACTCAATCCACACTAGGCCACACCGGTGTGCCAGCGGTGACTCTTGGCCTACAAACTCAACCCTCTTAACCTTGGACCCCGTGTCCTTAGTTAAGACCTTTTTCTTCCCTTTAAATGGCATTCCCTTGCCATTTTTGGACTCCCCCTTCTTGCCATAATCATATGCTATCCTAGCATATCTCTTTCCCTTGGCATGGTAGACCTTAGATCGGTATCCTAGACCCGATCTATCATTGGTGCCATTTAGGCCACCCAACACCATATCCAAACTCTTATATCCAACCGTGAATATCTCTAGGATTTTTTTTTCTAATTTATCAAGTTTTTCCCTCAAGGCTTGATTTTCCCTTTCTTGACCTTTACTTTTAGAGTCCATAGGTCCACTTTGAACATTCCTAGACCTACCCTCCTTTCTAGGCACATTCCTTCCCTTCTTGGGATTAGTGCCTTGATCCTTAGGTACAAAGGTCCTAGATTTACCATGATGCATGCTTTTTTTAGGGTGTTGATCTACCTTGTTACTCCTATTCCTATCATTGTATTTAAAACCAAAATTATGCACAAGTAGACAATTTTCATTAATCCTAGCATGCATAGATGAATGATTAACATGATTTTTAATATACAAGGAGGAACTTGAAATTGAATTACTTTTTAACCTAGGGTTAGGAAGTATCTCCCTTACCTTTGTAGTTCCTCTTTGTTGTGAACTTCTTCTCTTCCTTCTTTCCTCCTTCTCCCATATTCTTAGATGCTCCATTTTCTTGATTTCACTTTTCTTTGGGCACTTGGTGTGGAACTGCCCCAATTCTCCGCATGTGAAGCATCTAATCTTCATCTTCCTCTCTTAGTCTTCTTCGTTCCTACAATTCATGTTACACTTAAATCGAATGGACTCGGGTTTAGAGAGTAACTCCTTTTTCTTACTTAGAGGGCACTTATCCTTGTAGTGCCCCTTTTCTTGGCAACCAAAGCATGTGATATGTTCTTTTAATTTGACTTTGGTGGAGGTTGAGGCTAGGTTGACTTCCTCTTCAACCTTGGATGAAGAAGTTGCTTCCTCTTGTTCTTGTGTAGATGAGGGTCTCTCCTTCCCCTCAATCCTTGAGGTGGATGACCTCTCACTTTCTTCTTCCACTCCACTTGATGATGTTGATACTTCTCCTTCTTTTTCTTCTTCGGATGACGAAAATCTCTCACTCTCTTCTTCCACTTCTTGAATCAATGGATTGATTTCTTTGGGCTCTTGAATTTGTGTAGGATTTTCATGATATTCTTTGACTTTATTCTATAATTCATGTGCATCTCTATATTCACCTACACAACTCAAAATGTTATTAGGCAAAATATTTACCAAAATACTAATTACCTTCTCGATTGCTTTTGCATGATCTTGTTGTTCTTGACTCCAATATCTAGGCCTTGTTGGTGCAGGCAACACCTAAGTCAAACTTGAGTTTTGATAATGGCAAAGGGTTCAGAAGTTAAGATGTTATTGTGATCTAACTTGTTCACTGAGTGTGCAGGAAGAAGTCCTAAGTACACTAGGCAAGAAGTCCTGGCAAAGGATTGGGCAAAGAAGTCCTAGTCAAGGACTGGGCAAGAAGACTAGACCGGAAGTTGGGCAAAGAAGTCCTGGTCAAGGACTGGGCAAGAAGTCCTGGCAAGGGGCTGGACACCGAAGACCTGACCGAAAGTTGGGCAAGAAGACCTGACCGGAAGTTGGGCACGAAGACCTGGTCAGGTGGATTGGGAAAAAGTCGAACCGGAGGAGCTGGTTGGCAAAAGGTAAACTCTCCTGAGAGGAGTAGGTGAGGACGCGTTCCCCGTCGAGGGAACAGTAGGCGTCGGTTCGACCTAGGGTTTCATTTGGGAGACCCGAAGTCAAAACCAAGACAGCTACGGCTATAACTAATGCTTGTTATGTTTTGGGACTAACTTGAGTTGCAGGGTCGAAGGACTGGTCATCTACAAGTGAGGTACTTCACTGGGCCTAGGCGCCCGAATCGACACAGGCGCCCGAATGGGCTCAGGCATCCGAATGGATACGGGTGGCCAAGTGTGAAGGTAAAATCCCAAACACAGCTACGAAGCCACTGGACTAAGGCAGATCAGGCGCCCGTGAGGTCACGGGTGCCCCCATCAGCTCAGGCGCCCAAGTGGAGGTGGATAAGCGCTGACCGAGCCCGCAGATAAGGATTCGCGTAGGGAGGGCCACGTGTTAGGCACCCCCAACGTCACAGGTGCCCGTATGAGCACTATAAAAGGGGGCTCACCCTCAAGGCTTCGACATCCATTCTTTCTAACGCTCCAAACACTTTCGCTCAAGTGCTGCGCCCCGGCAAAGTTCAATTACGAGATTCCAGCGCCGCCGCCGACCCTCTGCTCCGGAATTCGATCCATCTCAGGCGTCGGTAAAGTTTCAGTTTACGAAAGTGTTGTGATTTAGTTTTTCGAATTTTGTATCTGCACTATCAATCTGTAAAAACCTTTCCGAATATAGAATTGCCCAAAGTAAATGGTCAAGGACCGTAGGCCTTGGAGTAGGAGCCGACCGCGATTCCGAACCAAGTAAAAAATCGACTTGTGTTCTTGTGTACTTTATTTCTTTCCGTTGCGCATATTCTTTAACTGCCCAAAATTTTTTGATAACGATATTCACCCCCCCCCCCCTCTTTCGTTTTCTTCGATCCAACAAGTGGTATCAGAGCGGGTGGCTCAAATTTGGTGCAACCACCAATTTGAGATTATTTTTTTGGATTTTTAGAAATAATTTTAAATTTTGTTTTCGAATTTTTTTTCGTTAATCAAGGTTGGTGCAACACCACTCGATCGTGTTTTTTTTTTCCGATTAATTTCTTTCTTCCGCACGACAAATCCAAGACCAAGTCTTGGGACAGAGTTTCTTTGTTTTTGTTTTTTTTCCAGAAAATTATTATGGCCATGCAAGAGGGGTTCAGCACAGCTAGACCACCGCTGTTCAATGGAGAAGATTTCTCCTACTAGAAAAGTCGGATGGAAGTCCACTTGAAAACTCAGGTGGATATGTGGATTATTATCCAATCTGGCCTTGAGATCCCTAAGAACGTTGAAGGAGTGGCACAACACTACTCAGAATGGGACGCCTCGCTGACGAAAAAGATTGAGGCTAATGCAAAGGCAACCCAAACGTTGCAGTGTGGATTAACCAAGGAAGAACTGAACCGGGTGGATCCCTTCAACAGTGCTAACGAACTCTGGAGCAAACTAATTGAACTGCACGAAGGCACCTCCGACACCAGAATCAGCAAAAGGGATCTGCTGCTGAATAAACTCTACACAATAAAGATGAATGAAGGTGAATCAGCAGCACAACTCCACGCCAGAATCCAGGAGCTGATGAACGGCTTGCACACAATCGGTCAGAAGGTAGAAAATCATGACCTTATCAGGTATACCCTAAATGCTTTCCCAAGAAATACTCTGTGGGCATTTATGGTAGATGCTTATAAAGTTTCTAGGGATCTTTCTAAAATTAAATTAGATGAATTATTTTCAGAATTAGAATTACATGAACAGACTAACTACACTTGAGTCGAGAAAGGTATTGCTTTTCTTGCAGGTAAGACCCAAGGAAAGATAGCCAAGAAGAAGCCTCAACCTGCACTCGAGTCTGACTCAGACTCAGACTCAGAAGATAGTGAAGGAGATCGACCCAAGTTGGTTCAGCTAGCCTGGGACTACTACAAGGAGCTGAAGCATCAGACCAACAGAAGGAAAGCCAACCGAAGAAAGAAAGATCTAGCTGAACCTTCAACTTCAAAGACCAAACCAAATGTAACCTGCTACGAATGCAACAAGAAGGGACACTACAAATCGGAGTGCCCTAATCTAAAGAAAGCCAAGAAGACTCAAAGGAAGAAGGCTCTTCAAGCCACGTGGGATGAATCTTCCTCCGAAGAAGAAGAAGAGGCCCCACAGTCAAACCTTCTCGCCTTAACTACTTTGGAAGACATTGACACCGGATCAGAATCGGAGTCGGACGACGGAAGGCTCACAATTTCGGAGAACGGCAAAATAACGGTTAGTGGTTATTTTGAAATTGAATTATCAAAGTTAATAGCTTACTTATCTCGTAACTTGGCGAAAGCCAAAATCCGAGTCGAAAAGTAAAACTCCTGAAAGAGGAAGCTGACTCTAGATCCTTAACCGAGAAGGTTCAAAAAGGAACCTCTACTTAAGTTGAAAAGCTTGAGAAAGAGAATTCCTCCTTGAAAACTCAAGTCAAGGACCTTAGAGCAGCTTTAGAACAATTTACTTCTGGTTCCAAGGTTCTTGACATGATCCTTGGAAAACAGAAGTCCGTTCTAAATCGATCTGGGTTAGGGTATCGAACCAAGTCGAGACAACGGTCATACTATGCTGTATTGAACCAATCTAGACCCAAAGTTCAAGCATGGGTACCCAAACTTTGCGTGAACAACCAAGCTGGACCAAACCAGTATTGGATCCCTAAGGACAAGATTCACATCTTACCCAATCATTACCGTGTTTTAGTCCTGGGGGAGCCAATTTAAAAATAATTTTTTATAATTAGATAATTTTTTTTTCCTCTCCTTAATTTGAATTGCATGCTTGATTGTTTATTTATTTCTGAAAATTATCATGCTTAGACCTAGGACTGGTTAGACTAAGGGCTGAAACGATTTAACTGAAATTTGAACAACATAGTATTGGGTGGAGGTGAGATGATAGTACGTTAGGGAAGCCATTTTGGTGGAACTAGCCGAAGCTACCGATCCAGACCCAAACTAGTTAGACTAAAATCTTTCAAGGAGTAACTTGAAGATGAATTTTCAATAAAAGACTTTGTCAAGGAAAGGGTTGATGATCCAATAAGGCTACGACCAAAGAAGGCCTAGTGCCTTGCCAAGACCGGGAAGTCAATTATTGAAAATCAAATTTACTTTACTATTGTCAGATTTGAATCCAACACAAATTTCAATTAATCTTAGATTCAACCATTTTTCAAAATAAATTTAAAACATAACTAATTGTTTTTAAAATTAATTTATCTTTTCAAAATTGATCATGTTTTTCAAAATAAAATCTTTATTTTTATCAAAACTTGTCTCACGAAACCCATAAGGTTAACGTGATTGATAAGTATAGATTGGGTGAGATGGTTAGGATCTAACTCAAATTCATCTGATTTTTGTACTTTTGTCAAGTAAAAATATTGAATCATGCAATTTAGAGCTTAATTGACCTAATTGTTAGTTGGTCAAAAGAGTCAAGCAGGGTCAAAATAGTCAAACCTACTCAAATGGTCAAAGTAGTCAATAGTCAAACCATGGTCAGCTCGGGCGCTCGTGACCTGTCGGGCGCCCCGACTTTCTCTTTGACCAAGACAGCAAAAGTTGTCAAACCAACCCAGCTGACCCGGGCGCCCGTGACCTATCGGGCGCCTAGGTCTTTGTCTTCATCCAAGGCAATCAAGTCTGCCAAAAAGTTGCCCACTGACTCGGGCGCCCGTGACCTTATGGGTGCCCCAATGAACTCGAGCGCCCGTATGATAGTATATAAGGAGCATGGCTCCTTCTTCTTCCTCCACGCCAAAACCAAAACCTTCCTTCACTTCTCTTCTTCCCAAGGCGCCCGAGCGCTCCTTCCTCGTCTTCAAACGCTCTACTTCAAAAATGCCGCCCCGGTATCAATCTTATTATGCATTTTTAAAGCAATTTTCATTCCTTTTATTTCGCTTATCAAATGCGCCATTTTTTTATTTAGCAAACGTAGCGTCTCACAACCTAACCCCGTGGCCGAACCTAGCCCTGACCCAAGGTTCCCCAACTTAGAATTATTCAACAAGTTTGCCCAAACAACCTATAAGCCTATTAAGACTAACATCCTAAATAGGCAATTCTTCACTTAATCATGCCCCTTAGCGATGGACATGATCAACTTTTATTAACTAGATCACCTAGTCTTCTACACACATCCTGTGAACTCGACCCTGTGTGCAGAATTTTACAATAATCATGTCAAGATTGATGACCTACTCTACTCTACCACAGTACAAGGCACTCCCCTAACCATTTCTTCGACCCTGTTTAATCGGTTTCTCGGACTACGACCTTCGCAGTCTACCTTTTCTTGTTATCCTCCGACAGACCCGCCCTTCACACCCCCCTATTCACACATCACACTAGATACTCTTTACTCCTATTTCTTTGGAGATGTGTGAAATCCGTTGGCTCGACAATTTCAATCCGTTGACCTCCGAGTCCAGGATTATGCCCTTTACCGAGTGATAGTTCGATGTGTACTCCCACTTACCACCTGAGATGTCGCGACCATGCGACCATTCCACACCTTCTTACTCTACGCCATGATTCATCAGCTAGATATCGACATAGGTCTCCACATATTCCACACTATCATTTACGCATCGAGTGTATCTACTCACGATCGAGTACGTACGCCTTACTGCCATGTCATCACCGCCCTTCTTCACCACCATGGTCGCAACATCACTGCCGGAGAGATTATTTCGATGACTGAGTTCGATGAAATAGGGATTAGAAACTTTTCTTTAGCGGGGATAGACGTTTCGGCCACGGGGGTCCTAGCATGGAGACGGGAGAGGGCTAGATGGCAGGACGACTCCAACGAGGAGGTGGAGGTAGACGTAGCTGATCTCACAGCAAAGATCAACGAGCAGTTACAGGAGCCTCCCCCACCGACTACCGATCAGCGCATCACATTATTGCAGACGGAGTTACACAGTGTCAGGGAGGAGGTCAAGGCCTATCACATTGAACACATGGACACCCTTCGAGCCAATCGAGAGACAAGCGAGGCACGATACAACGAAATGATGTCGCTGTTTCGCTCCTGTCAGCCTGGCCCTTCTGACCATCCTGGCCCTTCCTCTTAGTTCAGATTGATATTTTCAGCTATGCTGCTGACTATTTGACTACCCCTACTGAGTAGGGTTGGCATGCATTTGACTATGGCTTGACTTTACTGGTCTTACTGCTGACCAGGTGACTCTTATCCATCTATCAGGTTTACTTGAGTTATTAGTATTATGCCATTTTCAATTAGTATGCTAAGTCAATGATAGGATTAAGCTTAGTAGAATAGGACTGCTCTACTTGTGTTTTTTTTTGTTTTTTTTTATCTGATATTTATTTGAAAAATCATTTTTCATCTTGAAATTTAAAATGATTTTCCGACTTAGTTTTTTTAAAAAAACTTACCACCTTCAAAATTAGGGTTTTTTTGTAAATTGACTTAGCTTAGGCCCTAACCCTAGAACTGCATGCACCTATAGATCTAGAAGCCAGCATCTCACAAGCACCTTAGGGTACTTTTGATTGATAACCTAGATTGGGTTGAGTTGCTTAGGTCTATGCCTTGATTCAAGATGCTTTAAGTCAGTGCATCTGCAGTAATTGGGGCAATAAATACCAACTGAACATTAATCAGGTTAAGTGTCAAGTTTAGAAAATCTAACTTGATCAGATCACTTAACTTGACAAGCCCTAGCGAAAGCTACTGTTTATAACAGTTAGTAAGTAGCTAACTGGGTTAGATAGGACCCAAAAGAGAAAATCTAAATTGTCAAGTTAGTAAGTAGCTAACAGTTAGTAAGTAGCTAACTGGGTTAGTAATTGGGGCAATAAATACCAACTGAACATTAATCAGGTTAAGTGTCAAGTTTAGAAAATCTAACTTGATCAGATCACTTAACTTGACAAGCCCTAGCGAAAGCTACTGTTTATAATAGTTAGTAAGTAGCTAACTGGGTTAGATAGGACCTAAAAGAGAAAATCTAAATTATTTTGGTCCAGTTTATGCATAGAATTGGTTCAATACAACACTTTACTATCCTTACTCAAGTTTTTTGCTATATTTTTTTTGATATATGGAAAAGGGGGAGAGATTGGAGAGGAGAGAAAAGAAGGTTTTAAAATTTAAAATTTTCCAAATTAAATTTTTATTCAAAAACTTTTATCTCCTTTTTCCAAAAAGTAAAGTAATTCAAAATTCTTTTTGAAAATTTTCTAAGTAAAGTAATTCAAAATTCTTTTTGAAAATTTTCTAAGTACTTAATTCAAAATTCTTTTGAAAATCTTCTAAGTACTTAATTCAAAATTCCTTTTGAAAATTTTCTAAGTACTTAACTTCAAAATTATTTTGAAAAATTTTTTAAGTGTTAAAACTTCAAAATTATTTTGGAAAATTTTCTAAGTGTTAAAACTTTAAAATATTTTGGATTTTTTTTTCTAAACTTGAAAATCCTTTCTGAAAATTTTCTAAGTGTTGAAAATCTGAAAAATCTTTTCATTTTAAGGATAGACAAGGACTTAGAAATCCTTTCAAAAATCCCACGTATTTTTGAAAAACTCAGGGGGAGAATTTCTTCCAAGGGGAGGAAATTAAGTATCTTACTTGCTTTATTAACTTATCTTTTTGAACCGTGTTGCCATAAATCAAAAAGGGGGAGATTGTTGGTGCAGGCAGCACCTAAGTCAAACCTGAGTTTTGATAATGGCAAAGGGTTCAGATGTTAAGATGTTATTGTGATCTAACTTGTTCACCAAGGGTGCAGGAAGAAGTCCTAGGTACACTAGGCAAGAAGTCCTGGCAAAGGGCTGGATAAAGAAGTCCTGGTCAAGGACTGGGCAAGAAGACCTGACCGGAAGTGGGGCAAAGAAGTCCTGGTCGAGGACTGGCAAGAAGTCCTGGCAAGGGGCTGGGCACCGAAGACCTGATCGGAAGTTGGCCAAGAAGACTTGACCGAAAGTTGGGCACGAAGACTTGGTCAGGTGGATTGGGCAAAAGTCCAACCGAAGGAGCCGGTTGGCAAAAGGTAAACTCTCCTGAGAGGAGTAGGTGAGGACGCGTTCCCAGTCGAGGGAACAGTAGGCGTCGGTTCGACCTAGGGTTCCATTTGGGAGACCCGAAGTCAGAACCAAGACAGCTACGGCTGTAACTAATGCTTGTTATGTTTTGGGACTAACCTGAGTTGCAGGGTCGAAGGACAGGTCGTTTGCAAGTGAGGTACTTCACTGGGCCTAGGCGCCCGAATGGACACAGGCACCCGAATGGGCTCAGGCGCCCGTATGGATACGGGCGCCCAAGTGTGAAGGTAAAATCCCAAACACAACTACGAAGCTACTGGACCAAGGAGGATCAGGCGCCCGTGAGGTCACGGGCACCCCCATCAGCTCAGGCGCCCATGTGGAGGTGGATAAGCGCTGACCGAGCCCGCGGATAAGGATTCGCGCAGGGAGGGCCACGTGTTAGCCACCCCCAACGTCACAGGCGCCTGTATAAGCACTATAAAAGAGGGCTCACCCCCAAGGCTTCGACATCCATTCTTTCTAACGCTCCAAACACTTTCGCTCAAGCGCTGCGCCCCGGCAATATTTGATTATGAGATTCTAGTGCCGACGACGACCCTCTGCTCTGGAATTTGATCCATCTTAGGCGTCGGTAAAGTTTCAGTTTACGAAAGTGTTATGATTTAGTTTTTCGAATTCTATATTTGTACTATCAATCTGTAAAAACCTTTCCGAATATAGAATTGCCCTAAGAAAATGGTCAAGCACTGTGGGCCTTGGAGTAGGAGCCGACCGCGACTCCGAACCATGTAAAACATCGACTTGTGTTCTTGTGTACTTTATTTCTTTCCGCTGCGCATATTTTTTAACTGCCCGAAATTTTTTGATAACGATATTACCCCCCCTCTATCGGTTTCTTCGATCCAGCAGGCCTAAGCCTCTTCCCGTTCTTATTCTTTGGAATCTCATATGGCTTTTCAAGCGTGATTCGAAGGTCCCACTCCATCCCGAACCATGTCTCTATCCTTGCCCTCCAAAATGCGAAATCCTTATGGTCGTAGGGCGGTGGAGTGTAGATATCATCTCCAAATTTGTCTTTCATGATTCTTTTCCTCTAGCGTTGCTTTGCTCCCTTGGCAGTTATTCCAATCAAGAGCGGTCCTTGCTCTGATACCAATTGATAGATCGAAGAGCGTTGCTAGAGGGGGGTGAATAGCAATTTTCGAACCCCTTTCTTCCTACACGGTTAGTTGCACAGCGGAATATACAATAAAAATAATAAAACAAAAACTAACCAATGCTAATGTTAAAATACGGAAGAATTTAGAGGTGGAAAGGGCAAACTCATAGATCTGAGGGTTTTCGAGAGAAATTTGGAAGAGGAGGGGCCTATTTGTAAAATGGCTGAATCCCTTAAAATTTATTCCCTTCCCAAATTTTCCGTCCGAAATCCTTAAAAGCCGATTATTTGCCAAAACCCGTCGAGCCCTTCCTTTCCCTTGCACGCGAGCCCTAGCGCAGTCGAGTCCTTCCTCTTGCGGCAGATCGTGAGATCGGGTAGACCGAGTTCGCTTCTCCTTCTTCTTCATCTCCTCCTCGCAGTGGAGCCCTATCTCAGACAAGCCAAGGCCGATCCTTCCTCTTCTTGCTTCGCGAGCCCTAGCGCAGCGAGTTTGGCATCGGGCGAGACTTGGGTAGTTCACCGGCGAGGGCAATACGTGGGTTCCGATCTCCCAGGTTGGTGGTTTATCCTTGGTTCATCGTAGGATAGATCTGTTTGAGTTTTGATGGTGTTGATTTCAAATCTTTTCTCTACTCGATCCTTGAATCACAAGTTCTATACTTGACAGGTTTGGATCTTTTGCTTGGTTGTGGCTGGGATTCGAATTGGTTCAGGTATGGGGTTTGGATTCGGATGCTGCGATTTTGTTTTCGATGTTGATACTCTCTGATCGAATGGTTCATGCGTGTGCCATGGGGTTCTTGGATATTGGTTCGGTTTGGAGCTAGGTGTTCTATTGATTTTGGAGTTGGCCGTGGGTTTTGTTGATCGGTTAGTTGATCTGTGTAGCTCTGTTCTTCCTGCGGCCGGGAATGGTGAGTCAAATTCGTGTACCCCTGATGCCAACAGATTGGGTACTTGGCTTTTCTTGGATGTGTTTAATCAGAGTTGTTTGTTTAAGTTTACTCCTCTTATTTGTTCCTAAGACCTGGGCTGCCGTGGGGGTTTTGTGTGGTTGGGTGGTGATTAGAATTAGGTTAAACCTAGAGTGAGCCTAAGTCCTATACTCGGGGTGATTGGGGTTAATTCTAATACGATTGATTAGCTGGGTTTAGCTAATTAATATTGATTGTGATAGCTAATTTTTGTGTTGTGATACAGGTCATTGATTTAGCTATTTGGAGTACACTTGCGACGAATATTATTGCAAACGGGGGGGGGGGGGGGGGGGGGGGGGTCCTGTTCATTGTTGGATTTCTACATCGGAGGCGGGTATCTCTGACTTTTATTTTAAATTTGTCACAGATATATATATATATATATATATATATATATATATATATATATATATATATATATATATATATATATATATATATATATATATATACACTTGATATGCTTGCTTAGCAATAACGTAATAGATTGTGGCATGACTCTTATATTTGTTTAGTTGATGCTGTTTGTGCCACAGCTGACTTGTGATACCTATACCTTTAGGACTTAGGTTATGGAGCATTATCCATGAACCTTGCATATCATGTTGATATAGGTGGACTAGATAGTGGATACGGTTTGACCAGTGTTATGCATCATCGTGCACTGTGCATCACTGTTGATCAGGGGGCCCTTTTGGGTGAGCTAGGTCGATAGTTATATTGACCTACCCTTACGACCACTCATGGGTTAGTGGTTGACGGAGTATGGGTAGTGTGCTCTGTGCTGCTTCGCTCGTGCACTCATGGGATAGTGAATCGGAGAGTGATAGCAGGCAGATGCCCCTCCTTGAGTTGTCTAGATACCAGGAGATGAGAGGGAGAGGTCTCTCCCCCATTTATATACATGGGGTAGGGGTAACACTCAGACAGAGATGTTCTCCACAGATGAACTTAGGCTGATAGAGATATCGCTAGGATAGGCCATGGAGTAGGGGTGTTACACCGACAGCATTCCGTCTACTCGATCGCTCAGGAGTGGTGATGACAGAGTATGGACGGCAGTCACAGCCCTACGTCGGAGGGTGGCCTCCGCTCAGCTTCCTCCCATACATAGGTGACGATGTTTGACCGACGGTAGGGGTGACCAGGTCATTGCACTTTGTGCATTCGTTTATTTCGCCCTTACTTGTGCTTGTTTTTACTTGATGCTGCATTTGATTGGCATGCACTTACAGGAGACCCTTATGTCTGGTCTTGGCGACTTTGCTACTTTGGTATGATAGTTATTATTTGCTCTTGCAGTTGTTTTTATTCCTGCCTATGCACGTGTTATTTCGGAAGTCTATTACCCTGTTGCTATCTTAGAATATCTTGTATATATATATGATGAGATATTTGCTGAGTTCTATGACTCATTCCGTTAGCTCCCTGTTTTTATTTCAGGATGATTGACTGGAGCGTGCCCGACAGTCTGTCCCAGTTCGCGTACTTGTCGAGATGTCTTCGAGATTTATCGTCTAGTTTGTTGGTAGTATTTTCTATTGTTTTCTTCCGCTGTTGCTTTTGTGTTGGATTTAGTCATACTATACGGCAGTATAGTTGTACTTTTGTGAGACCTTTATGCCTTGTGTTTTGTCGTAAGTCGGACCGGTCCGCAGTCAGGTATGGTTTATTCGGTTTTATTTTATATTCTGTCTTGATTTGAGGCCAGAGGCCATTTAAATTGCGTGGTTGTAATTTATGATGTTGTATGTATGTGTAAGTTGTCCGCCGGACAGGGGAGGTGCTGTCCGATTTTCTATTGGACCAGTGGCTCCTTGGGTCTCGGGGCGTGACAGCTAACACGGATGATTTACTTGGTATCCACCCCGGACGGGTGACTAATCCAAGAATCCGTTGGTAGATCACTCCCCGGATAACCTCCGGCTAACTCTGTCACTACTTGTGGGTGGATAAACCTCGCCACAACACCTTGACACGACCTGAGCACAAAGACTACTATCTTGCCTTTAACCAAGACAAGATTCGTCAAGAATCTCAACCACTATGAAGTCCTCTTTCAATAGGACTCGGGCTGAAACCTTCGCCACCAGTCGACTGCCAATTTACCAGTCGACTAGTCTAGCCTTAATTGCTAGCCAACGGCAAGTTTTCGGGGTTGCCAGTCGACTGTCATTTTACCATTCGATTGGTCCAGACCCGAAATCATTCTGTGAGTTTTATCAGTCGACTGCCTCCCAGGCAGTCGGTCGACTGCCCCACTCACACACCTAGGGTTTCCCTTCCCGAGTACACTTCTCTCAGCACTCGACCCCTAGGATTCCCCGAGTACAATCACACAGCACTCGTACCCTCACGACTCGACTGACTCCTCATCCGCAGCCTTGACTATTGCCTTCGCACCCTCTTCATCTTCGGATCCCGTCCCTCGGATGCACGCAAGCCTCCAACTTGCCTCCATGTCATCCTTCACGTATGCCTCGAAGTCCACGCCCATCTGCTCATCGTCCCTGCTCTCCAAGATCCCTTAGGTGCACACAAGCCTCCAGCTTGTCTCCATGTCACCCTTCTGTTGGGACCGGGTGCATGTTGACATGGATACGGGTTCGTAATTTTAAAATTAATTACGTGTAGCGGAAGGTTTAGCATAAATAATTTTTTAGATTATTTAACCACACATCTAAGCATGTAATTTTATCTTGTGTAGACATGATCATATATTTAAAATTTTGCAGAATCGTAAACTAATTTACATATTACCTGGCATAACTTGAAGGAAGGGACGAGATCGAACCGTAAGCGCCCCTTGGAAGCTCCGCCTCTATTCGCGTCCACGCCGAGTATCTTCGGGATGACTTCACAAAGCCACGAGTTTCGTATTCTCTAGAACTACTAGATTCTCCGAGAACGCGACAAGAAAAACCAAGAGAGAAGTCGGAAGACTATCCAAAAAATGATGGCCGGCAGGGAAAGGGCAGGGGCGGCCGGTTTGATGTTCCTTCTTGGGGATGGTTGGAGCACGGCAAGAAGGGGAGAAGAGAAGGAGAGAAAGAGAGGGAGAGAGCCTATGCCTTGATCTCTTCAATTATTTTCCAAGCCTTGCCTTGGGTCCTTTATATAGTAGCCTCTCAACCATCAAGCCTCCCAAATATGGAATAAGTTATTCCATCATGTCAAGTTTGATTTTATATCATGGTTAAAATCATATTTTAATTCATGATAAAAATTTTCTCTTCTATGGAATAAATTTCCTTATCATGGTAAATCAATCCATGATTGATTTTATAAAAATAAACAAATCCATGGTTCATTTTAATTTCCATGAAAAATAAACTAAATCTTGGTTTATTATATAAAAATTTATATCATCCATAATTTTATAAAACAAACCACACTTGGTTATTTTATAAATTGAACCAAAAACTTGGTTCTCTCCCTTTGTTGTGGCCGGCCAAGCAAAGAGGATGGAGGCCCTCTTTGGCCGGCCCATCCAAGCCACGCGCCAATGAATTAAACTTATTTAAATCATCTATTAAGTCTTCAAAAGTCTTAGCTATTTTACGCTTCTGATGCGTCTCTGAAAAATTCAGATTCGACTTATCGTTTGGCTCTACCAAACCTAATCTCTCTTGATTGGAAAATCTAATTTTCAACTCGTTTTAAATCTCTCGGATTACTCGTAGTGCGTGTGACTAAATAGACTTTCGATTTATGTTGGTCGTCTACAATTAATCAATTATAGAACGATCATGAGTGGCACCTAGTAGTACATCATGATCCCCAATTAATTGAAAGATCAACGGTTGACCTCAGAAACAATTCTAAAACCCTTCAGCAGCTATAATGAATCGTGCCCCATTCCCTTCACCATCTTATACCCACTTGGTTCAGGACATGGTCTATGTGTGTCAGTCCCCACTAGGCTGACTACGTAACACCTAGCCCAAGTAACATTTTCTCGTCTTACGGATTCTAATTACTCTCATGTATTAAAGAGATTCATACTCTGAACATGACATGCTCTGGCCAGAGGCTTCGAGTAACAATCCGACGATAGGCCTCGGGTATACATCTCCTCGCAAGGAGTAGTGAATCCTTTGTAGGCTGTTCAAACATCTTCGGGCACTTCGGCTTATACTCAATCATCCTGGGTCCACACCTCCTTGGAGATGCTTGCTTAAGATGTCAAAGTATAAGTCTCCATGACCAAGATGACTTGAACACCGTAAGTCAAAGGAACATCGCACTTAAGTTGCAGTAAGAACTTCACTGGCATATCTATATGTAGACTACCATATGAAGTTTTACAACCAGTCACTCTAATGAACTAGTTCCCTTAACTAGCATTCATGTTTATCTCCGGACATCTCAATGTCACCAGCCAGTGAGAATCAACTGATTAGAGAATACCCATGCTAGTCTCGACAGAATTGATAGTGTCCGTATTTATCAATTCATCGACTAGGGACAATTTCAATACTTCACAATTGCACATGTAGAGATAATCACTAGTTGTGAATTCATCATAAATTCTCTCATGCTGTGAATTGTATTGCAGACATTCAGTAAATGAGTTTAAGATCTCAATCAAATACACAAACATGTATACTCAAATAGTGAATATTCATTTATTAAAATAAATGATTGCAGTCATAAGGCGATTGCCTTAGGACACTTCTCTCATATCACTAACACCTTCACCATACCGAGGTCATCCAGTCAAGTCCATATGTGTAACCTGTACAACCTGCATACTCAACATACACATATAAGAACACAAGGGTAAACCTAACTTAAACCCTTTACCCAAACATCAAAACACTTGGTCACTCCGGACCACAAATTGCCTCAAGACGAACGACCTTGATTAATCCTAAACCAAAGGTCACACCCACTCACTAATGGATACTTTACTCTTCCCTTGTATAAATAGTCCCCTAGATGATGGATTCATTCATTCAATCATCAAAGACATTAGCATTCATTCCATCTTGTGCATCTAGAGTTCATAAAGCCTACTAGAAGGTTCGCTGGTCTCGAAATTTTTAGTGTTGTTATTTCGAGACATTGTCATTGTATCTTGGGAAACTATCCATGAGCACCTATAGCGGAGTAATATCGTTTTACAGAGATAGTGTCCAACACTAACCTCAACGAAATCATATCAGTTTGTGTCCTCCCGACAGTAACCCCGGAATCGATTCCTAACAGTTGCTAGGTACTTTGAAAATTTTGATAAATGATTTTAAATTTTACCTTGAAAATTAAGGGCAATTTTTTTTTTAAAACTTATGATTTTTTAAATATATTTTTTCCATTTTGATATATGTTAAAGGGAGAATATGAGTTTAAAGTTTGAAATTGTTTTTGGTTTAGAATTTCCAAAAATTCTTCGGATTGGAATTTTCAAAATTCCAAGAGGAGTTTTAAAATTCAAGGAGAATTTTTAAAAATTAAGGAAAATATTTGAACCTCTATTTTGTATTTTTCTTAACTTTAAACTAAATTGTCAGACATAAAAAAGTGAGAGATTATTGATGTACGAAGTATCAGATAATCGAATTTGTATTTTAATGTTGCCAAGAGTTTAAAATTAAATTCATGAGATATAATATATTTGTTAAGTATGCTTAACAGGAAATCCCTAATATGTCAAGTAGATCAGATACTAAGCAATGAAAAATTTTGGCAGATCCAGTGGATTGAACACTAAGTAAGAAAGTCTAGATGGGTCAACAGAACTGGACATCTAGTAGAACATATTTGATGGGTCAACAGAATTAGACATCGAGCCAAAGAATACCTTGATGGGTCAGAGAATCAAACGCTAAGCATAGGAAACTCAAATAGGATCAGGTGTTCGGTAATATGGTAAGTAAAGATAAGTTCTAGAGAGGTCAATAAGACATGTCCTGATCTTGGGACAAAGTTAGGCATTAATCAAACAAAAAACCAATCCGAATTTGAAATCAAGATCGCACACAACTATCATAATTAGAACATGCATAAATGATATTTTATTTTATTATGGGCTAACTCTATTTTGTAGGATTTAGCCTACCGAAGGTATGTTGAGTCGATTGGACGTTCGGGTGATCGAATAGGTAAGTTTAGTCTATCGAAATATGATGTGGCACAAAAATCTGACGTGGCAAGAGAGGTATTCGTCGTGTTGACATGGCATCCAACATGGACATGGCATCCAACATGGACATGGAAAAGTCTTTGGAAGTGATGTGGTAGAAGATAAACATTGAGTGGTTGACGTGTCAGAGTGCACGGTCAAAAATAACCACTGCATAGCTAACATGGCGGAGGGTGGGCTTCGTCAAGAGAGAATAAATCCTCTGTTTCGAGATTCTCTCTGTCCCCATGTCCCAACTTATCGGCGATGACCGACAAATCCTCCGATCGTCGATCGGACACCACTGACGGTCTCCGGCCGCCGCTCCAAACAAAATTATACCCTAGGGAGGTACGGTGAATCCGTCGGGGATCGTCGCAATTGCGATCACGCCGGATTCACTGTCATATCCGGCGAAATCACAATTGCGACGATCTCGACCTATTAATTATTCTCCTAGGATATCATTTGATTTGGGACGACGATCGGAGACTAATGATGGTGTCCGATCGACGATCGGAGGACTGGCCGGCCATCGTCGACAAATTGGGACATGGGGACAAAGAGAATCTCGGGACAGAGGATCCCATGTGTCGTCAAGATGGCAATCAAATAACGACACGAAGTATACTCGACAAGATTCATACAACTCGAAAAAACAAGTCAGTAGTTGAACCGGAATGAAAAAATGGCGTGGCAAATTTAGTCGACTGGAAATGTAGTTTGGTCAATAGGAAAACTAGATATGAATCCAGTTATCGAAGCGATCAGTCAACTAGATGGCTGGATTAGTTGACGGATAAATGCATATAAAAGAAGCTTCACATCAATCCAAGCTCTCATCATGTATTCAAGCAACTCGTCTGCGCCGCATGTTGCAGAGCTAACATGGCGGAAGATGGGCTTCGCCAAGCTGGCAATCGAATAACACAAAGCAGACTCGACGAGATTTATACAACTCGAAAATACAAGTCAATAGTTGAACCGAGAAGAAAAAATGGTGGGGCAAGTTCGTTCAACTGGAAATGTAGTTTGGTCAACTGGAATATAACTGTATATAAAAGAAGCTTCACATCAATCCAAGCTCTCATCAAATATTCAAGCAACTCATCTGCGCCACATTGCTCCTAAGTTCTAAGCTCTCAATCACTAGTTATCGGTAATTTTTGTAAGATTATTGTATTTCATTAGTAAACGATATGATAAAGTGTTACCGTATCCTTTTCATAAGAAGTTTTTTCACCTCCAAAAAAAGTTTTTCCAAAAGTAGAAGATTAGTGTTGTCTCTGGTAGCGATCCACTATCAGATTGTAGGCCTTGAAGTAACCGTTCTGAGGATTGTAAATCGAGTAAATGATAGTGTTCTTTTATGTTGTGTTATTTTATTCTTTTGGCTGCATTCTGAGATTTCAAATCTAAAGGAGATTTTTAAAATAAAATTTAATGAGTGATATTCATTCCTCTTTTTACTGCCAAATGACTAATTCAATTTGACTTATATTGATTTTAATTGATTAAAATACTTTACCGTGTAAACGACTTGATGATTGCAACTTTCCTCTAGTTGATAACAAGTCCTCTTTCTAACTCTTGTTAGACATTCAATCGGCTGCGCAATCAACTCAATTTAGTCAGACGACAGCCAAGTCGACTCAGCACTAAATATAAATCGTCACGTAGTCAAGTTTTCGTAATATCTAAAATGCGTATCCAATTCCAACTTTCATTTTTATCACCAGCAGTCGACTACTACTGCACTAGTCAATTTCAGAACTTGCTATGCTCGATTTGTGTCTGGCGACTGCGCCACTCGAGTACTAGTTTCTTTGAGCTGTCACAATAAAAAAAATACTGGACCAAATAGTAGATAAATTTGGAATGACTGATTCGATCCCATGAAAGTTTCCTATCGATCATCAGGTAAATCAGGAAACGCTTGCGGTTGGTGGTCTAGAAGTCAGCGTCTCAGGGTTCACACCCCATTTAAAAAAAATTATAACTAGGAATCGAATCATGGATACCAGAAATAGCGACTACTTGATTATTACATCAGCTGATTATCATAAATTTAATATCTCAAGTTTAATACCTCAATCCTTGTCTAGTGCATGGTCACACATGATAAGACAAAAAGTCCAATGAACATAGTTTAAAATGTTTCTGAGATATGTCTAAATCCATGACGAGTTTTGATTAAAACTTGACATGATCTAAACCAAGGGAGTCCCAGGAATCCCTTGGTGATATTAACGAATAGGTATGATATGCCTAGGTCCTCTAATGAACTTGTGATAATAGCTCTTTATCTAGGCTATGATATTCATGTCCGAGGGTATGATTACAGCAAACTCTCACTACAAAAAAAACTCGATTTTGCGACAAATTTTGCGACGAATTTTTAAAAAAAATTCGTCGCAAAAAATTTTTGCGACAAATTTGGCGACAAAAAAAAATTCGTCGCCAAATACTCGTCGCAATATTCTGCGACAAAAAAAAAGAATTTGTCGCAAATTTTGCGACAAATTCATTATTCGTCGCAAAATTTCCAACAAATTAAATTTTCGTCGCAAATCTTTGTCGCAGATTTTAATATAATTTATCTAAATTTTTGCAACGAATTTGAAAATTCGTCGCAGATTTTGCGACAAATTTTTAAATTCGTTGCAGATTCTGCGACAAATTTTCAAATTCGTTGCAAAAAATCTGCAACAAATTATAAATATTTGTCGCAGAATTTGCGACGAATTTTAAAATTTGTTGCAGATTATTTCCAACGAATAAAAAATTTGTCGCAAAATTTGCGACGAATAATAATATTTGTCGCAGATTTTTTGGGACGAAAACAAAACTTGTTGCAAAAACCGCGATAAATTTTTTATTCGTCGCAAAAAATCTGCGACAAATTTAAAAATTCGTTGCAAATTCTGCGACGAATTTTATAATTTGTCGCAAAATTTGCGACGAAATTCAGAATTCATCGCAAAATATCTGCAACAAATATCTAAATTTGTCGCAGATTTTGCGACAAATTTAGGAATTCGTTGCAGATTTTGCGACGAATTTTTGACTCGTCCCAGATTATTGCAACGAAAATATTAATTTATTTTAAAATCTGCGACAATTTTTTTTAGATTCTGCGACAAATTTTATAAATTTGTCGCAGAATCTGCGACGAATTTTGCAACAAATCCTAAATTTGTCGCAGAATCTGCGACGAATTTAGCAACAAATCCTAAATTCGTCGCAAAATCTGCGACGAATTCTATAAATTTGTCGCAGATTCTGCGACAAATTTTATAAAATTGTCGCAAAATCTGCGACAAATTTTATAAATTTGTCGCAGATTTGCAACGAATTTAGCAACAAATTCAAAATTCGTCGCAAATTTTCGATAAACAGTAATATCGATAATTTTGCGACAAAAATATTTTTGTCGCAAAAGTCATCGCAAAATCATTAAAATGTTTTAAAAATTATATTTATAAATAAAATTTTATTAAAATAAATCTCAAATCATTAGATTCAAAATTGATACCTGTTTTATTTTCTCAAGATTTTCAATGACAATATGCTCTAGTTGATTAAAAATTATATTTATAAATAAAATTTTAATAAAACAAATCTCAAATCATTAGAATCAAAATCGATACCTATTTTATTTTCTCATAATTTTCAACTACAATACACTCTAATTGATTATCCATGAATAGCAAGATTAAAAAAAAAGAAAATTTAAAGACAAAGATTAAAACTAATTCATAGTTTGATTAAATGAAATTTAAAACAATAAATATTATACTTTACATGATAACAAAATCACAAACAATAAATGTAATAGTTTACATAGAAGAAGTCAATATCAACTCAAAAGATAATGACTGTCATAATTACAAGGTAACGAGTTAAATTTCCTATTACAAAAACCTCAACAAGCTTCTAGGTGACATGGAGAAATGAGAGCAGGTGACCTGTCGCTATCCTTCAAAATGATCTGTATAGTACCTGATAACATTGAAGAGAAAAAGTAAGATATTCATGAAATGGAACAACAATCTTAGTGTATGATGCTCTAATACAATACAATGAAAAGAAATAGTGCAGACAGTAATATAGATAGCATAATACCTCCATGCTCTTCTGCACTACTATTATTGAGGATCTCAATGATAAAGACCATAAAGGAAACTCAGACTTCCATATTAATGCAGGCAAGATAAAACCCAACTATACAAACAAGTATATATGTCAAATAAATCTAAAAACTAAGAACTTACTACAAGCCTAGAAAATGATATCTCTGCCATTGGAATTGAACTATAAGATGTAAGACTAAAAAAAATATAATGGTACATAGAAAATAAAATAAGTTGTAGAAAAGAAAACCTTACCATATTCGTAGAGATAAAGAAAATGTGCAAATCCTGTGACAACAAGATATCACCTGTGATGACCTATAAATAGCAAGAAATATAAAGCATTAACAAATAATATATATAAGATTACAAATGAGATATCAACTATACATTAATTTTTTATATTAAGATAATAAACTTACCCATCATCAAAAATCAACGTCCTCATTGTCATTGTCATCCTCATCCTCCACCTCGTCCTCCTCCTCATCATCATCTTCTTCATCATCATCGTCGTCGTCATCATCATCATCATCATCATCATCATCATCATCATCATCATCATCAATTTCACTTGCATCCACATTTATCACTATTCCACTGGGATCTCGTAATGTTGGAATATTATATTCCTCTGTCTGAAATGTATTTACAACTTGCTCTTGTTGATATGCAATGTCTTCCCAACGTTCCTCAATTTTTTTCCGTGCTTTCGTTTTACAAACAGCCCACCAATCCAATTTGTCACGTTTCAAACTAGGATATGAAGCATAAAATACTTGAATTGCTTGTTGTGCCAATATAAATGGTTCATATCTCTTATACAATCTCTTATGATTTATTTCAACCAAATTATATTGTGGATGCACATTCATCCCTTTGATAGGGTCAAACCAATGACACATGAATAGAATAACTCGCATAGCTGGGCCAGGATATTCTACCTCTATAATTTCATCCAGCAAACCATAAAAATCATTGCTTGGATCTTCATCATTTGATGATTTTACACAAACTCCACTATTCATTGTACTCTTGCCCTTGCCATATTCTTGAGTATGAAAATTAAATCCATTTATAAAATAAGCTGGCCAAGTGCGTACCAATGCTTTTGGACCCCATGATAGATGGAACAACATTTCATGTTGAATGTGAGTTCGATTATCATGAACCTAATGACAAAGATATCAATTGTTAAAAATATGTTTATATAAAACCAAATTTGGATTTTATACTTACATATGATTTGAACCATGGTGCAAATTCTTCTTCACATAAACGATCAAACTCGTGTGTCGATAATTCAGAATATAAGTTTTGAAAAATCCTACCATCAAAAAAAAAATAATTATGCAATCAATTTAACACAAAAATTGGAAATTGAGAGAATATATACTTACTGGTAATATGGCGATACTTCAGGACAATTAAGTAAAATATATGTATGCGCTGCCCGCCATTCTTGACCAGTTAAGTATCTCTCTTTACATTGTCCACTTGGTCGACCAAGATAATTAAAAATTGAGAATGAGTTAAAATTAGGATCAATAGGACCCTCATCATTTCTTCCTGGTCTCCGTCTCTTGCTTTGAACGTGGGGTTCAAAATAATAAGATGCAAAAGTTGTAATTTCTTCCACAATATATGCATTAACAATAGAAGCTTCAACTCGTGCCTTATTTTTAATTTTTTTCTTCAAATGATATAGAAATCTAATTGTAATAAAATAACTTATATTAGATATTAATATATAATAAAATGAAATAATTACAATGCATTAAGATATTGTCTTAGAATATTTTACCTTTCAAATGGATACATCCAGCGAAAATGTACAGGTCCTCCAACTTTGGCCTCGTATGGCAAATGAACCAAAAGATGTTCCATGGAATCAAAAAATGAAGGTGGAAAAATCCTTTCCAAATTACACAAAATAATTGGAATGTGTCTCTCTAACGCCTCCATGTGTGAATGTCTTAAAACTGTTGAACATATATCATGTAAGAAAATGCTTAACTCGCTAATGGCACCCCAAACAAAATTCGGTAAGAATTCCTTAAAAGCAATAGGAATAAGTCTTTGCATGATTATATGGCAATCATGACTTTTCAAACCAATCAATTTGTATTCCTTCAAATCAACACATCTTCCGAGATTAGAGACATAGCCATCTGGAAATTTCAATGATTTAAACCATTCACAAACAACACGTCTTTGATCCTTATTTAATGTATAAATTGCCTTTGGCTTTGGTCCTCTACTATTTTCATCGACATCGAGAGTGGGTCTTTTGCAAAGGAGTCGCAAGTCTTTTCTTGCATTCAAATTGTCTTTGGTTTTTCCATTGATATCCATTACTGTATTTATCAGATTATCACAAACATTCTTCTCAATATGCATTACATCGAGATTATGATGAATCAAATGACTATACCAATATGGTAAATTCCAAAATATACTTCGTTTAGTCCATTTATGTGTTCTTCCATATTCATATGTTGTATCATACGGCTTTTCAATAACAGATGAAAAGTCAGCCACTCGCCACCATATCTGTTCACCAGTTAATCTCAATGGTGGAGGTGTTCTTTCAATTCTGTTCTTGGTGAATTCATTTTTATTTTTTCTGAAATTATGATTTGTTGGTAAAAATTGTCTATGACAGTCAAAATAACTCGGCTTCTTTCCATGTTTCAATCTGATAGACTTTGATCTCTCCATACATATTGGGCATCCTAAGATCCCAGCGGTACTCCAACCGGATAACATACCATAAGCAGGAAAGTCATTTATTGTCCAAAGAAGAGCAACCTTCATTACAAACGTCTGATTAGTATGAACATCGTATGTAGAAACACCTTCATCCCATAATTGTTTAAGTTCTGCAATCAGTGGTTGCATATAAATATCTATTAACTTCTTCGGATTTTGCGGGCCAGGTACAACTAAAGTTAAAAACATATAAGGTGTTTTCATGCACATCCCAGGTGGAAGATTATACGGAGTTAAGATAACTGGCCAACATGAATAGTTTCTTCCTGATTTGCCAAACGGAGCAAACCCATCTGCACATAGACCTAATCTAATGTTTCTAATCTCCTTTGCAAATTCCGGATATGTTCTATCAAAATTCTTCCATGCCTCTGCATCTGATGGATGACACATTAGCCCCTCTTCTGTTTGATGATTTGCATGCCATGTCATGTGTTCAGCAGTTGCTTTTGAAGCATAAAGTCTTTGTAATCTAGGAGTTAAGGGCAAATAAAACATTTGACTATATGATTTACATCGTTGTTGATTAGTTCTACTGCTCTTGTACCGAGATTGATTACAGAATTTACAAACCTCTGCATTTTCATCAACTCCCCAATATAACATACAACCATCTCTGCAAACATCAATTCTTTGCACCGGAAGACCCAATTCTTTCACGAGTTTTTTCATACTATAAAAATCATTAGGCAGTATGTGATCACGTGGCAATGCCTCTCCAATAACTTGAACAAAATCATTAAAACAATCTTGTGACACATTATGCTCTGCTTTGACATTTAACAGTCTTGCGGTAAGAGATAATTTAGTGTGATTGTCACAACCAGACCATAATGGTTCATCAGCAGCACTGAACACTTCTTGAAATTGAAGATATGTGTCATTAACAAGTGGTACTTCTACTCCCTCCAATGGTGAGGTATAAGTAGTAAACATTTGTTCAACTATTGGTGGATAACTAGAACTTGCACCACACATGTCAGGATTGAAATTCTGACCGACTGCATCAAATATCATTCTTTGATATGAATTTAATTGATCATAATAACACTGATCACCACCAACTGAGACTTGTATATTTTGTTGATAATCTTCATCAGATATGAACGGTTCACCGTGAGATGTCCAATTATAGTAATTCGGGGTAAATCCAAATCTACAAAGATGTTCTTCAACTTTATCGCAGAGTAAAAATTTACCATTGTGACACTTTTTGCATGGACATCTTATTTTATTGCCATCCATATACTGAAATTGACTAGATGCAAAACTCAAAAATTGTCTCAATCCAGTAATAAACTCATCAGATAAACCCCGACGATCGGATAAATTTTTTTTATACATCCACCTCCTTTCATTCTGCATTTTGCCTGTTTATAAATTATAATAACATAAATAATAATTTCCAAAAAAATTAGATATGCATAACAATATTCTTGTGAAATTAGTTGATTAAATTTATTAATTAAGGTATAAATTAAGATTTAAGAATTAATAGTTATCTAATTAAATTATTGAGTTTACGATTAATTAATATCATATTTTTGAATTAATTTAAAATTTAAAATTAATTAATTAAGTTTGATATCACAACTGTATAAATTAATTAAAATAAATAATTAATTACTAATAATTTCATAATAGGTTAAATTAATTATTTTATGATTTTATTAATATGGAATAAATAATTTTTAAAATGTAAAATTAATTAATTAAGTTTGATATCACAACTATATAAATTATTTAAAATAAATAATTAATTACTAATTATTTCATATTAGGTTAAATTAATTATTTTATGATTTTATTAATTTGGAATAAATAATTTTTAAAATTTCAAATTAAAAAATAATTTGAGATTTACTTAAATTAAATAATTACTTTTATATTAAAATGAAGAATTAATTAATAATATCCTAAATCGATCAATTAGTTAATCACATACAAACAAAGAAAAACACATGATCATTCAAATAATATCCTAATTGTATGTTATAATACAAGCAAACACAAATTTTTATAAACCAATATAAACTAACAAAACCTAATCTTATATAGCACTCACACTAAGACATGGAATACTATAGTAAACATTAATCAAAATAATAAACAATAAAGGAAGGATACAGACGTACCAAACAAAGGTCACCAACAAAGACGTACGATGGTAGTCAATCCAAACACATCCACTTAAGACCTACACGAAAAATATTACACAGTCAAATATAAATATATATATATATATATAAATCACATCTTTAATTATAAAACTCGACTTGAGCAACGTGGCACAAGCCGAGCCAAACTTGATATGTTCGGCCTGGACCAGCCAGGCCCGGACCAGTCCCTCCCGGACCAACCCAGCCCGGCCAAGCTAGGCCCAGCCGAACGGGCCCGCCCTGGCACGGCCAGTCCCGTGCAAAATGGTCGCGCCCGCCTAAGAAATCGAGAGCAAGCCCGCGCAGGCCGGGATCGCGTGAGCGCCGCCACGCCAGACCGGGAACGCTCGAGGGAGGCTGAGCGCGGCCGGAAGAGAGCGAGCGACCCAGTCCGTGCGCAGCTGGTATCGCGCGACGTCCCCTGCGTGCGCCAGGTATCGCGCAAATGCACCCGCACGCGACCGGTAGCGAGCGAGGCGACCGCCGCCGCGTCAGGCCGGTAGCGCGCGAGGAGAGCACGGCTGGTAGCGCGCCAGGCGAGCGGCGCCGTGAGACGCTGGTATAGTAGCGGGCGAGCGCGGCCGCGCGCGGACGATAGCGGCCGAGCGCGGCCGGTAGCACTCGAGCGCGGCCGGTAGCACGCGAGCGCGGCCGTGCGAGTCCGGTAGCGCGCAAACTCGGCCGCGCGATGCCGGTAGCTCGCGCACGGTCGGTAGCACGAGCACGGGCGCGCGCGATCGGTAGCTCGAGCGCGGCCACGCGCGGCCGAAGAGAGAAAAGAGGGAGAAAAATCGCAGCCAGAAAAATCACGGAGAAAGAAGAGAGAAAGAGCAGACGCTTACCGGAGCGTCGTCGCAGGGATGGAGCGCGCGCCAGAAAAATCACACAGCCGCCAAAACCCAAAACAAGATAGGGCAAAAAGCAGATCTGAAGGTATATATAATTAGAATTTTGCGACAAAAATTAATTTGTCGCACATGTCGACCCTAAATTATTTTTTTAAAAAAAACATAAATACCTTAAAAAAAACAATATGGTGTTATAAATAATTAAGAATTTTCGACCCAAAATAATCTGCATAATATATTTTTATTTATAATATTTTAAATATTATTTACTCTAAAAATATAATTTCGAATAACTTTAATTAAAATTTTGCGACGAATTTCAAAATTCGTCGCAAATTCTGCGACGAATTTCAAAATTGGTTGCAAATTTTGCGACGAATTTCAAAATTCGTTGCAAATTTTGCTACGAATTTACAAATTCGTTACAAATTTTGCGACAAATTTCTAAATTCGTCGCAAATAATTATTTTGAAATTAACCAAAAGACTATTAATAAATTTCATATATGGAGCTACAAAACACGGAATTTAACGAAACGAGTTTCTACGTGCTCGTATCGATATCCTCTGATATAAATGACCTCAAACTTAAATTTTACTTAATATGTTTTTATTTTTAATTTTCTAAATATTATTTACTTGGAAAATATATATTTTTGCGGCTTTAAAATTTTTTCCCTACAAATTTATCCAGTAAAATTTAAGTTTGACGTAATTTATTTCATGATGAAATCGCTACGAGCACGTAGAAATCGCTACGAGCATGTAGAAATTTATTTCATGAAATTCGGAGCTCCGTACGTTTATTTATGATTTTTTGAAGGTATATTGAGGTTTCTTTTTAAAAATTTAATTCTGCGACGAATTTGGAAATTCGTCCCAGATTCTGCGACGAATTTTGAAATTCGTCCCAGATTCTGCAACGAATTTCCAAATTCGTCGCAGATTAGGGACGAATTTTGAAATTCGTCGCAGAATTAAATTTTTAAAAAATCACAATAAATATCGTTTATTTGTCGTAGATGGACCTAGAGAACTCGGAATTTAACGAAACAAGTTTCTATATGTTCGTATTCATCCCCTGATGAGTTAAACGACCACAAATATGAATTTCCGTCAATATATTTTTTTTCATAGTTAATTACTTATATCAGCGAATGACTTAGTTAAAATTTTCTAAGTTTGAAACTATTATAAGCAATTTCATATTAATCCTTCATGGATCCCTAGAATTTTTATTGAAATTTGTGTTTAAGATCATTTATATCACGAGGGCGTCGATACGAACTCGTAGAAACTTGTTTCATGTCATTCTGAGTTCTGTAGCTCAATCTGCGACATTTCGAATTTATTTTGGATTTTCCAATTTTGCGACGAATTTCTAAATTCGTCCCAAATCTGCGACGAATATCCAAATTCGTTGCAAATTTTGCGACAAATTTACAAATTCGTTGCAAATTTTGCAACGAATTTCGAAATTCGTCGCAAATCATTATTTTTAAATAAACCAAAAGAATATTAATAAATTTCATATATGGACCTACAGAACTCGGAATTTAACGAAACGAGTTTCTACGTGCTCGTATCGATATCCTCGTGATATAAACGACCTCAAACTTAAATTTTACATAATATATTTTTATTTGTAATTTTCTAAATATTATTTACTTGGAAAATATATTTTTGTGTCTTAAAATTTTTTTTCTATAAATTTATCCGGTAAAATTTAAGTTTGACATCATTTATTTCATGATGAAATCGCTACGAGCATGTAGAAATTTATTTCATGAAATTCGGAGCTCCGTACGTTTATTTATGATTTTTTGAAGGTATATTGAGGTTTCTTTTTAAAAATTTAATTCTGCGACGAATTTGGAAATTCGTCCCAGATTCTGCGACGAATTTCAAAATTCGTCCCAAATTCTGCAACGAATTTCCAAATTCGTCGCAGATTAGGGACGAATTTTGAAATTCGTCGCAGAATTAAATTTTTAAAAAATCACAATAAATATCGTTTATTTGTCGTAGATGGACCTAGAGAACTCGGAATTTAACGAAACAAGTTTCTATATGTTCGTATTCATCCCCTGATGAGTTAAACGACCACAAATATGAATTTCCGTCAATATTTTTTTTTTCATAGTTAATTACTTATATCAGCGAATGACTTAGTTAAAATTTTCTAAGTTTGAAACTATTATAAGCAATTTCATATTAATCCTTCATGGATCCCTAGAATTTTTATTGAAATATATGTTTAAGATCATTTATATCACGAGGGCGTCGATACGAACTCGTAGAAACTTGTTTCATGTCATTCCGAGTTCTGTAGCTCAATCTGCGACATTTCGAATTTATTTTGGATTTTCCAATTTTGCGACGAATTTCTAAATTCGTCCCAAATCTGCGACGAATATCCAAATTCGTTGCAAATTTTGCGACAAAATTACAAATTCGTTGCAAATTTTGCAACGAATTTCGAAATTCGTCGCAAATCATTATTTTTAAATAAACCAAAAGAATATTAATAAATTTCATATATGGACCTACAGAACTCGGAATTTAACGAAACGAGTTTCTACGTGCTCGTATCAATATTCTCGTGATATAAATGACCTCAAACTTAAATTTTACATAATATATTTTTATTTGTAATTTTCTAAATATTATTTACTTGGAAAATATAATTTTGTGTCTTAAAAATTTTTTTCTATAAATTTATCCAGTAAAATTTAAGTTTGACATCATTTATTTCATGATGAAATCGCTACGAGCATGTAGAAATTTATTTCATGAAATTCGGAGCTCCGTACGTTTATTTATGATTTTTTGAAGGTATATTGAGGTTTCTTTTTAAAAATTTAATTCTGCGACGAATTTGGAAATTCGTCCCAGATTCTGCGATGAATTTTGAAATTCGTCCCAGATTCTGCAACGAATTTCCAAATTCGTCGCAGATTAGGGACGAATTTTGAAATTCGTCGCAGAATTAAATTTTTAAAAAATCACAATAAATATCGTTTATTTGTCGTAGATGGACCTAGAGAACTCGGAATTTAACGAAACAAGTTTCTATATGTTCGTATTCATCCCCTGATGAGTTAAACGACCACAAATATGAATTTCCGTCAACATATTTTTTTCATAGTTAATTACTTATATCAGCGAATGACTTAGTTAAAATTTTCTATGTTTGAAACTATTATAAGCAATTTCATATTAATCCTTCATGGATCCCTAGAATTTTTATTGAAATTTATGTTTAAGATCATTTATATCACGAGGGCGTCGATACGAACTCGTAGAAACTTGTTTCATGTCATTCCGAGTTCTGTAGCTCAATCTGCGACATTTCGAATTTATTTTGGACTTTCCAATTTTGCGACGAATTTCTAAATTCGTCCCAAATCTGCGACGAATATCCAAATTCGTTGCAAATTTTGCGACAAATTTACAAATTCGTTGCAAATTTTGCAACGAATTTCGAAATTCGTCGCAAATCATTATTTTTAAATAAACCAAAAGAATATTAATAAATTTCATATATGGACCTACAGAACTCGGAATTTAACGAAACGAGTTTCTACGTGCTCGTATCGATATCCTCGTGATATAAATGACCTCAAACTTAAATTTTACATAATATATTTTTATTTGTAATTTTCTAAATATTATTTACTTGGAAAATATATTTTTGTGTCTTAAAATTTTTTTTCTTTAAATTTATCCGGTAAAATTTAAGTTTGACATCATTTATTTCATGATGAAATCGCTACGAGCATGTAGAAATTTATTTCATGAAATTCGGAGCTCCGTACGTTTATTTATGATTTTTTGAAGGTATATTGAGGTTTCTTTTTAAAAATTTAATTCTGCGACGAATTTGGAAATTCGTCCCAGATTCTGCGACGAATTTTGAAATTCGTCCCAGATTCTGCGACGAATTTCCAAATTCGTCGCAGATTAGGGACGAATTTCTAAATTCGTCGCAGAATTAAATATTTAAAAAATCAAAACAAATACTGTCCAAATTTTGCGACGAATTATATTATTAGGATAAATTAAATATTTGTTGTAAGTTTGCGACAAATTTTAAATTCGTCGCAAATTTTGCAACGAAAAAAATATTGTTGCTAATTTTGCGACGAATATTCATTTTCGTTGCAAAATTTGCAACAAATTTTTTTTTGTTGCAAAATTTGCGACAAATATCAAATTCGTCGCAAATTTTGCAACAATTTGGCAACGAAAAAAAATTTGTTGCAAATTTTGCGTCGAATAATTATTTTTGTCGCAAATGCGCAACAAATTTGGCAACGAAAAATTTTTGTCGCTAATTGGCGACAATTGTATTTTCGTCGCAAAATTTGTTGCAAATTAGCAACGAATATTTTTTTTGTCGCAAAATTTATCGCTAATCTGCGACGAAAATTTTTCGTCGCAAAAATTTGTCGCAGAATAGCCCTTTTTTTGTAGTGTCTCAAAATTGTAATGATTCTGATTTGAAATCATTCTTAAGTATCTATGACTATATTATAAGTCATCTGAGTTCAGTGTGTTGGTGTCTAAGCATGAAATCAAATCGCAAAAGAAAAATTCTTAGACTTATAGCTTTTGATCTTCTTCTTCCCTTTTCTTCTTCTGCTGCGCTGTCGTGAGAACGTCACCGGACCGATCCCAAATAGCCACAAACCAAATCCCTCAGATTCGAAGCTCCGATTTCTTCTTCGTGTCTATCATGGATTGCATTTGGACGCTTTTATAGGGAGAAGAAGAAGGTGTTTTGCTTACCTTCATCAATGGAGGTATTTACTGCTCGGCGAGGTAACGTCAACATTCAAGACGAAGGTTAGTAACGCCTTCATTTGATTAATGTTTGTAACGCCAACATCTCCCACTCGTCCAATTCTATCCATATAGGTCATCTAGTCACTAAGACTATGTAAGGAAGTCACAAGAACCATATAGGAGCATTCAACTCATACTTCAGGGAAAATGGTTCGTGCGACAGCAAGCACACTGAGCAATTAATGCTAAGAAAGTTATTACACTTAACTTAGCTGCTCTATAAAACGAATCAGAGACATCAATAACTTGCCATTACCCCAGATTAAATATTTACATCAATATGAACATCTCTAATCCCTCATATGACATCTGTGTCAAGAGCATGTTCGTCATCTCAAATCAATACTTTTATTCACAATCACATTTTTAAGTACTTAACAAAAAATGTAACTGGTCGACCAGTGAATAAGTATTACAGATGTAAACCAATTTTAATCTTCCTTTTCAGCAAGAATCTATTCATTCTAATCAGTTGCTTTCCTAGTTATGCTCCATAGACCGAATCATCCATAGTCAATAGGACACACACTAAAGTAGCAAACACTGATTAAAACTTCAAGTAGACAGCTAAATAGTCACTTAGGGTAAGATTGAGATTAACTGATAATCTCAAGGGTCTCACATAGTAGAGAAACAGAGATCCTTTCTCCTTCTACCCTTATTGTCGCTATAGCACATGTGATATGAATCACATGCTACGATGTTTTTCTCTTTACCAAAAAGAGTGCATGTTTTTCTCAAATATCTAACATCGTACAGATTTCGATCTAGACATACTTAACGTCTAATCCGAATTCAACTTATGAATTCCAATCTGGCTTTAAACAGGTTTAGTAAATGGTGGGTGCATTTACTTCGATCATTACATAAATAATCTCATCTTGATACAAAATCAAGGCGACCTCAACTTATGAGTATGTCTCTCTTTACAACTACATAAGCTGTCTCATAAGTAATGGTCTTACCTCTATTTATACTCAACAAATAGAGACGATTGTCCATGTGAGTGGACCAATCTCAGCCTGTCAACATGCTCATCGAGACTTTTTCAAATGTAACAAATACATTCACACTGAATAGATCATAACATTTCACTTATATAAATGTAACAAATACATTTACAATGCTTTACATTTTGCGTAGTCCCAAAGACTTCACATGCTCATAAAATGATTCTTTAGTCAACGACTTAGTAAAAGGATCTGCAAGCATTGCTCGGGTAGGGATGTACTCAAGAATTATCTTTTTTCTTGTCAACAATATCCCTTACAAAATTGTATTTAATTTCTATATGCTTGCCTTTACTGTGATATTTAGGATCCTTGGAAAAAGATATAGCAGCTTGATTGTCATAGCACACTGTAACAGGGCTCCCACTGTCCTCAACAATCTTCAGATGCTTTAGGAACCTTCTCAACCAGACAGCTTCTTGTACAGCCGCTGCACAAGCCACATACTCAGCCTCCATTGTCGACAGTGCTACACAAGCCTGTTTCTTGCTGTTCCAAGAAATGGCACCTCCATTCATCAAAAAAATATAGCCAGATGTGGATTTTCTGTCGTCAAGGTCCCCTGCCCAATCTGCATCTGCGTAGCCCTTCAAGCTTAATTTTGATCCTTGGAAGCAGAGATAATAATCTGCCGTTCCTTTGAGATATCTGAATATCCTTTTTACCGCTTTCCAGTGTCTCGATCCTGGGTTTGACTGGAAACGACTAACTAAGCCAACAGCATAGCTTATATCAGGGCGAGTACACAATATAGTGTACATCAAACTACCAATGGCACTAGCATATGGTCTTTTCTTCATCTCGGCTATCTCTTCAGGAGTCTTGGGAGACATACTTTTGCTCAAAATAACACCTTTCGCTGTAGGTGTTTGTTCAACGTTACAATCAAACATATTGAAGTGTTGTAGTATCTTAGTAATATAAGCTTCTTGGGACAAACCTAAAAGTCTTTTTGATCGATCACGAATGATCCGTACTCCTAAGATATACTCGGCTTCTCCCATGTCAATTATGTCAAATTGTGATGAAAGCCAAGACTTGACCTCAATCACAACTTTTAAGTCATTTCCAGCTATCAGCATATCATCAACATATAATGATAAAATGACCAACTTTCCTTTATCCTTTCTTAGGTAAACACAATGATCCTCATTGATCATTTCGAAACCATAAGATAAAATGACTTCATTGAATCTTATGTTCCATTGTCTCGACGCTTGCTTTAGCCCATATATAGACTTTTTAAGTCTACATACTTTTTCCTCTTGGCCATCAGCAATATAACCTTCTGGTTGTGCCATATAGATTTCCTCGTCAAGATTACCATTAAGGAAAGCCGTTTTTACATCCATATGATGTAATTCCAAGTCATAATGTGCTACTATAGCTAAAATGACACGTATTGACACAAACTTCACAACAGGGGAAAATGTCTCTTCAAAATCAATACCCTCCATTTGGGTATATCCTTTTGCAACCAAACGAGCTTTGTATTTATTAATCGATCCATCTGCCTTCCTCTTGATTTTGAGAATCCACTTATTCTCAATAGCCCTTCGGCCTGGAGGAAGATCGACTAAATCCCAAACCTGATTCTTTCTCATAGACTCCATTTCTTCATCCATTGCAATTCTCCATTTTTCTCTAACTGAGCATTTCAATGCTTCCTCAACCGTTCGAGGTTCTTCATCGTCAACTGGGAGAATCATTAATGCCTCATTTTCAATGTCAAACCTTCTCCGAGGAATAATCTTACGATTACTTCTTCGCAGGTTTGACTGTTGAGAAACTAATTCACTTATAGGCAATTTACTCCCACTAGGTTGACTAGATTCAGGTATCCCCTGTGATTCCTGATCTGTTAATGGAGGAACAGTATCCTCCTCCTCTACTGCAAATAGAGGAGTTGATTTATCAACTTCACCTCTCGTTGGGAACTCAGTTTCGAGAAAAGTAGCATCTCTTGACTCAATTTCAGAGATGGTTCCATCTTACTGCTCACCAATAAAGACATAACCCTTAGAGGTATCAGAATATCTTACAAAAATACACTTCTTACCTCTGGGTCCTAATTTTCCATATTTGTGAGTCTTGTCATGAATATAAGCAGCTGACCCCTATGGTCTCAGATTACTCAAATATGGTTTTCTGCCTGTCCAAAGTTCATATGGAGTAGATGGAACGGATTTAGAAGGCACTCGGTTAAGTATGTAGGTAGCAGCCAATAATGCATCTTCCCAATAGGAAATAGGCAAATTAGCTTGAGCCATCATCGACCTAACCATTTCAAGAAGAGTTCGATTTCTTCTTTCAGCAACTGCATTTTGCTGTGGACTTCCAGGGATAGTTAACTGTCTAATAATCCCTTTCTCATTACATATTGTCTTGAACTGATCAGACAAGTATTCACCTCCACGGTCAGTGCATAAGGTTTTAACCTTACGTTCCAATTGAATCTCAGTTTCGTTTAAATAACGATTAAAGCAATCTAATGCTTCAGATTTATGAGAAATCAAATACACATGACCAAAACGCGTGAAATCATCAATAAATGTAATGAAATATGAACTACCATTTCTAGCCTTCATGGTCATCGGACCACAAATATCCGAATGAATCAATTGCAATGGTGAATCAGCCCTAATAGTCTTACCAAAACTTCTTGTTCCTCAAGAACATATTGTTGGGACCGGGTGTATGTTGACAAGGATACGGGTTCGTAAAATTTTAAATTTTTACATGCAGCGGAAGAATTAGCATAAAATAATTTTCTAAATTATTTTAACCACGTATCTAGCATGCAACCTTATGATGTGTGGACATAATCATAAATTAAAACTTTGCGGAAAAGTAAACTAATTTACTAAGTACCTCTCGTAACTCGAAGTAAGGGACGAGATCCAACCGTAGCGTCCCTTGGAAGCTTCGCCTTTATTCGCGTCCACGCCGAGTTCTCTTCGGGATGACTTCGCAAAGTCACGAGTTTTGTGCCGACGAGAACTACTAGATTCTCTAAAGGCACAACTAGAAGATCAAGAAAGAAGAAAGGAAACTAACCACCAAAAGACGGAATCTTAATTCCGAGAAGGAAGGAGATGTGATCCGCTTCTTCTTCTTCTTGGTTGGCTTCTCCTTGGTGTTGATGGCTCACGGCAATCCTCAAAGGAGGGTGGTGCGCCGGCCCTAGGGTGGAAGGTGCGCCGACCCTCGTAAGATTATTCCTAATTAATTTTGGAGACAACAATATGTATGAGCATCACCTCTTAAAACATATTTTATTCATGGATTTAATTAATTACAACGAATTATTTTCTAAGGGTGGCTCCCCGAGGCTCAGATACCCAAAGAAAAGTAATTTGTTGTAAATCTAATTGGACGGCTCCCCGAGGCTCAATCCAAATCAAACATGACAATTTCAATTAAAATTGGGAAATTAAATTACAACAACTAACTTTAAATTGGACGGCTCCCCGAGGCTCAATCCAAAATAAAGAATTTTGTTGTCAATTTAAAAACCAATTCAAATTTAATTGTCAATTAACTGCCCATGAATTTGTCTGGACTTTCTTAAAAGAAAGTGCCCAAAATTGTGAGATTTCATAATAGGTTTTCAGAATAATTGTAAGTTTCTGGTACAAAGAAAACTTACATATTTACAAAATTGGAAAATTTCTAAAATAGAAAAATTTCCAAAATTGGAAAGTTTCCAAAGATGGTAAGTTTTCACAATTATTATAAAATTTCAGAAACTAGAAAATTTCAAAAGTTTGTGAAATTTCATGAGGATTTCCAAACTTAGAAATTCCTAAATCTAAAATTTATTATAATTTGAAAGTTTCCATAATTGAAAAAATTTTCCAAAATTGAGATCATGACAAAGTTTTCCGCAAAACAATTATATGATTATGTCGAACACTAGCCGGCTCTGATACCACTGTTGGGACCGGGTGCATGTTGACAAGGATACGGGTTCGTAAAATTTTAAATTTTTACGTGCAGCGGAAGAATTAGCATAAAATAATTTCCTAAATTATTTTAACCACGTATCTATTATGCAACCTTATGATGTGTGGACATAATCATAAATTAAAACTTTGCGGAAAAGTAAACTAATTTACTAAGTACCTCTCGTAACTCGAAGTAAGGGACGAGATCCAACCGTAGCGTCCCTTGGAAGCTCCGCCTCTATTCGCGTCCACGCCGAGTTCTCTTCGGGATGACTTCGCAAAGTCACGAGTTTTGTGCCGACGAAAACTACTAGATTCTCTAAAGGCACAACTAGAAGATCAAGAAAGAAGAAAGGAAACTAACCACCAAAAGACGGAATCTTAATTCCGAGAAGGAAGGAGATGTGATCCGCTTCTTCTTCTTCTTGGTTGGCTTCTCCTTGGTGTTGATGGCTCACGACAATCCTCAAAGGAGGGTGGTGCGCCGGCCCTAGGGTGGAAGGTGCGCCGACCCTAGCTTGATTAAGGGGCGCCGGCCCTAGGAGGGAAGGGAAGGAGAGGAAGAGAATAAAAGAGAGAGAGGGAGAGAATTAATCTCTAGATTACTCTATTGATTTAGAAACTTAAGCCTAGCCTTGGTTCCTTTATATAGTAATCTCTCCCTTGCCAAGTCTCCCACTTAACGGAATTTTCATAAGAAATTTATTCTATAAATTCTCTTATTAATTATTCCGTTTAAGCCAAGTTTTATTATAACTAACTTTATAATAAAACAAATTACTTCTCTCTTTTAATTATGGAATAAAATTTGTATAAAATTTTCTTATCATGGATAAATCAATTCATAATTGATTTTACAAATTAAAATTAAACCAATTCATGGTTTATTTTAATTTCCATAAAAAGAATAAATTTCTACAAATTTCTTTATAAATCTCTTTATATAAATTTCTTTATATATCAATTTATTTATCCATAATTTTATAAAACAAATCGCGCTAGATTTATTTTATTAATTAAACCAATTAAATTGGTTTAACCCCTTTTTAATGGCCGGCCAAACCAAGAGGGTGGACACCCTCTTTGGCCGGCCAAACCAAGCCGATCCCATCGCGAATTAAACTCATTTAATTCGCCCAATAAGCCTTCAAAAGACTTAGCCATTTTTAGCTTCCATTGTGCCTCTGATAAATTCAGATTCGACTTATTTTTCTTGATCGGAAAATCCAATTTTCAACTCGTTTTAAATCCATCGGATTACTCGTAGTGCGTATGACTAAATAGGCTTTCGATTTATGTTGGCCGTCTATAATCAACTAATTATAGAACGATCATGAGTGGCACCTAGTAGTACATCATGATCCCCAATTAATCGAAAGATCAACGGTTGACCTCAGAAGTAATTCTGAAACCCTTCAGCAGCTCTAATGAATCGTGCCCCATTCCCTTCACCACCTTATACCCACTTGGTTCAGGACATGGTCTGTTTGTGTCAGTCCCCACTAGACTGACTACGTCACAACTAGCCCAAGTAGTGTCTTTCTCGTCCTTTGGATTTCTAATTACTCTCATGTATTTAAGAGACTCATACTCTAAACATGATATGCTCTGGCCAGAGGCTTTGAGTAACAATCCGACGATAGGCCTTGGGTATACATCTCCTCGCAATGAGTGGTGAATCCTTTGTAGGTTGTTCAAACATCTTCGGGTACTTCGGCTTATACCCAACCATCTTGGGTCCACACCTCCTTGGAGATGCTTGCTAAAGATGTTAAAGTATAAGTCTCCATGACCAAGATGACTTGAACACCGCAAGTCAAAGGAACATCGCACTTAAGCTGCAGTAAGAACTTCACTGACCTGTCTATGTATAGACTCCCATGTGAAGTTTTACAGTCAGTCACTCCAATGAACTAGTTTCCTTAACTAGCATCCATGTTTATCTCCGGACATCCCAATGTCACCAGCCAGTGAGAATCAGCTGATTAGAGAATAACCCATGCTAGTCTCAACAGAATTGATAGTGTCCGTTTTTTATCAATTCATCGACTAGGGATATTTTCAATACTTCACAATTGCACATGTAGAGATAATCACTAGTTGTGATCCCATCACAAATTCTCTTATGCTGTGAATTGTATTGCGGACATTCAGTAGATGAGTTTAAGATCCCAATCAAATACACAAATATGTATACTCAAATAGTGAATTCTCATTTATTAAAATAAATGTTTACAATCATAAGGTGATTGCCTTAGGACACTTCTCTCATATCACTAACACATATTGTATCTTGAGATGCCATATTTTATAGTTGTCATGATCTATCATGAATAAACAAATTATTAATTAATTCAGTGTATAACATATGCACATAATTTTTTGATTGACTCAATGTAAACTTGACTTGGTTTACGAAATCAAGTGATAACTACGTTTCCACTCATCATTCGTATAATCCAATCTAATTAACATTGATCAATTATATTACATACATCCCATTAAACGAACTAATCATTTGTCTTAAATATGAACTAATCATATAAATGAACTAATCATATAAATGAACTAATCATTGAATATGAACTAATCATATAATGAACTAATCATTTACAAGTCAGTTAACACATAACATAACTTTATTTAATAGGCTTAATAACTTGATACAACAAACAGAATTCAATGAACTAGATAAGTTGACATCATTCCCATAATAAAAAATATTATGGCAGTAGCTATCACTCTCTCGTTCATCTCTAATCGGCCAGTCTGATCAGGCTCGGGATCTTATACAGATTCTATCGGATCTTCCTCAAATATTTCAGGATCTTCCTCGATCATTTCAATATCAGGATCTTCCTCAAATATTTCAGGATTTTCCCCAGGCATTTCGGGATCGTCCTCGAACATTTCGGGATCTTCCTCTGGGTCCTCCTCAGAATCCACTATTGGATCCCACTCGATTTCCTCAGGATCCCCTTGGAATTCTTCAATCAGATCCATCTCTGGATCCTCTTCAAATTATTCAGGATCCTCTTCCAGATCGTCCTCAGAATCTTCCAGATCCTCTTCCAGATCGTCCTCAGATCCTCTTCCAGATCCTCTTCCAGATCGTCCTCAGAATCTTCCAGATCCTCTTCTGAAAAATTCTGGCGAAGTAGTTCTCTACGCAACTCGGTATAAGAGATACGTCCTTCGTAGCATCCCCAATACCTCTTGCAGCTACTTCAGCACGCCTCGGCAATGAATTAATCAATGCCCCGATCCGGTAGTTATCTAGAACTGGAAACTCTTCCTGTTCGAGTTTCCAAAATAGACGATCAAGCCTTCCTATATGCCCTTGGATGCCTAGATGTGGGAGGTAGTCAATCTCCTCTATCTGTTCCCTCAAATGATTCCGTCGCACATCTCGACGAGTCATTGTGGTAATAAATCTCGGCATCTGGAATTGAAATACACAATGTCAGTACAAAACCGACAAACCAGTAACAAAACTGGTTCAATTCAATTCACAACACAAATAGATAAAGACATATAAGTTTCCTTTTTGTTTGTAGTTATAATTAAGCCTATTTAAATTTGAGATTCAATATAATGATCAAACCAGTCTGTTTAGTTCAGATTATTTGATCAAAACGGTTTGGTTAAATCGACTAATGGTTTAATCAAAACCGATTTGACCAACTTAATCCTTTTTAAACTAAACTAGAATCTAATTTAAATAAGTTGAACCAAATTTAAACAAATTACCGAATAGAGCTTCTGGTTAAGGCTCTTTGCCTTCAATAAGAGGTCTGTGGTTCGATCCTCCCAGGGCAGCAGCGTGGCAGCAGTGTTTTTTTTCAGAGTGGAACAGGTTTCGTTTTTTTTTAATTCTTGTTGATTTAAAAATCAACTTTTTCTTAGAAAAACAAAACCTAATCCCCAACGCCCGCAGCCGCCGCCTCTTCTTCTCCACGCACCCTTCTTCCCCACTCAGCCAACCTTCAGCGATTTTCCACCATCACCGATGCTATGGAGTGATCTCCCGCGCGTGAAGTGATCGTCGGCGATCGTCGGCCAGGGGAGCGAAAGCGCCGAGAGATCAGTGGCGATTTCAAGCGCGGGAGATCACTCCGAGAGATCAGTGGCGATTTCAAGCGATCAACAGCGCGAGGTGTTCATCGCAAAGGTAAAAAAAAAATTTTCATGCTCTAACAATCGCTCTGATACCATTGTTGGTGTCTAAGCATGAAATCGAATCGCAAAAGAAAAATTCTTAGACTTACAGCTTTTGATCTTTTTCTTCCCTTTTCTTCTTCTGCTGCGCTGTCGTGAGAACGTCACCGGACCGATCCCAAATAGCCACAAACCAAATCCCTCATATTCGAAGCTCCGATTTCTTCTTTGTATCTATCATGGATTGCATTTGGACGCTTGTATAGGGAGAAGAAGAAGGTGTTTTGCTTACCTTCATCAATGGAGATATTTACTGCTCGGCGAGGTAACGTCAACATTCAAGACGAAGGTTAGTAACGCCTTCGTTTGATTAATGTTTGTAACGCCAACACAGTGTAATGTCAGTGTAATTCGGGTCATGAACTTACACATTGCTGGCTCGCACATGAGAGAGAATCAATGTGATGCTAAAACTCCCATATTAGTCTATTCCATGTTTTTCCTTTCATATTTTTCCAACTGTATGATAGTGAGCCGACTGATGAAGTGAGTAGACTTATAGTCCACAAATAATCAACTAAAGATTGATAACACTCAAATAACAATCATCACATATATCTGAATTGTCGAACCCATCAATTGATGTGATTAACTGATCGACTGATGAATATTAATTAGCAACTATAAAAGGGAGTCAGAAGTTGTTGGACCATAGCATAAAAAATTCCCGAAGTCTCCGTCCAATATTCACTCCACAACATCCTCATGGTAGCAAGCGTGCTCCATTTTTTTCCTGAAATTTAATTACTATTGTTATTACTATTTTCCTATCGAGGTTCATAATATTTTTCTGTTGTACGAGTTTTTGCAACTCGTCTTACTAGCATTTCAAAAATAAAAAATAAAAAATAAAAAATAAAAAAAATAAATAGGTCTGTTACTTTAACGGTCCTCTAGAATCGGCCTCACGGATATAAAAAAAATTCATACAAATACACAGATAATAAACATATGATGGAACCGAAAATGCAGATCCTCATCTCTTAGGGATCGACCTCCTGATGATTACATCAAAAATATCATATGCCCACTATCTGTGTTATGCCCTAACGCAGCTTATTATCATTTCAATTTTGGTAAAGGTTTATCTAGGTTTCCAAAAAGTTAAAAGTATAACAGTTTGTATGAATATCTTGCCTAACAAGTCATAGTTGGTGAAATAAAGAAATTTGAGATTCGTTAAATCCTTATGTTCATTATTTACTTGGTTATTATATCTTTATTACATATTTATTTTAGTAAGGACTTTTTTAAAAAAAAAAATAGATATCATTCTTACTCTAATTTAATTCATCAGACTTTCTAAAATCACTTGACAATATTATATCTATTGCACGGTATTTTAAAGTATTTAATTGATTTTAAAACATCATAAAACCTTTCAGCTATTTAACGCTCTAATATTCGTGTCGACACAACAATTAAATCACTAGTGGATCAAATCTCGAGTTGACCATCTATCGGTCCTTCGATTTGATTGCGAACTTTGGTAGATGTAAGAGTGTTTTTGACATTTGACTCTATATAACAAAATCATTTCATGTGAAACCCAACCGATTCCCGGTTGGCTAAAAAATCCTCAAAGGTCAAACGGCTCAATCTGGGTCAATTATTTTTTCAACTTTTGAGCGTTACGACCCAATAGGAGATATTGTTAGTTTTTGGATTTTTCCATCAGAGATAATCTGCGTTACACAACTATACTCAATATCGATTGAGCTCAAGAAATTTCTATCATAATTTGAAAAGAAGGATTTGGTTTTTTTGCAATATTTCTAGGTCTATGTATAACTTGATTATATAATTATCAAATAATTAAATTTAAATGATCAAATAAAATCTTATTTATTTAGAAATAATAGTATATAACATAGTATAATATTTTATCGTATTACCCTTTAGTTAAATTTTAAACATGTTTAAATTGTATATTTGTTTAAATTAAAAATAAAAAAAATAATATTGTATATTTATTCGCACCTTCGATGTAATATAAAATATTATATCAATGATCATATCAACAATTATATTTATTTTAATTTTTAAAAATTAAAATATTCAAAATATATATAATAATAAAAAAAAATTTAATAAAATAAGATTATTTTTTATTTTTTAGAATTTGTTTATATAAATTTATTAAATTTTAAATTAAATTAATTTAATTTTTCTCATTTAATTTATTAAAGTTTTAATTAAAATATTAAATTAAAAAAACATTCGTCAGCCACCGGTGATGTTGATAACCGATCGCCAACCACTGACTATAATCGATTGCCTGTGATGCTCCCAAAATTTAATAAATTATGAAAATTTATTTTTGTCTTAAGGATAAATATTAGAGAATAATTTTGAATTGAAATTTTCATAATCCCAAAATTAAAAAAAAAAAATCCATCGTCTCTAAGGTTTTTCAATTTTAAATTGCATGACCCATTTGTTGATATGTCATTAACTTTGGGAATCAAAAATAAATAAGATTTTAATTTTAGATGGTTGTGAAGAATGAAGCTTCACATTCCTTGAATGACGTTAACTCTTCTAAATTTAATGTCTCAGATACAATAACTTGGCCAGACCATCTAATCTAAAATTGCTTTATAAAAATTCAATTAAAGAAAATGTCTTTCCATCCTATTTGGATAGATAAAGAATATAATAAAAAATCATCTTCCTACAAATTGTTAATTCGTCTTCTGATTAAGTAGACAATACTCGAGAGAAAAGAATATAATGTTTTAATGAAGTAAATAGAGGAAAATTTTCAATGACTGATTTTTTTTCATAGTTTTTAATTTCATAGTAAACAGAAGCTTAAAGTTATGTTGGAGCAACACTATTTACCCTGAGAGAACCCCTCAAACTCTCAACAAACTTAGTAACGGGAACTACTGTTGATTTCCGTGCGAGAGAGACAACACAAATAAGAATTTATATTGACCCGTCCACGATGTACAAACAATCAATTCAAACTTTTTTTCCTTTCTCGTATTTTGATTTCATCAATAACAACCATGAGGTATCTCTAAGGTCAAGAACATGAGCCAATGTTTGTACTATATTTGTTTTTGATATTATTTCCAATGAGAACATCTAGATGGTTAAACTTTACTACTTTAGCACCTGCTATGTCCCTAAAGCGACCAACATTTGTTTTTGATATGGTTAATATCTTCTATTGCTTAATAAGCTTACTGTTCCTTTTACAAATTACCTACTTGTTAATAGCCCGAAGAATAAATCCACACACATCAATTATGATGGATCCTCATAGTTCCCACTTCCCGACAATGATGAATCACCCAAAAATTCAAGGCTATATACGGAGCACACCCAGCTTTTTTTAAGTGATGCTAAGATGGAGCTTGGTCCACCCACACTGTCTAATTTTAATCAAGATGTGTAAAAGTGAAGCATTTGGCCGGGAAAAAAATCATGCGTCTTGCCCAAAATCCACCAAAATTTATGGTCCACATGATTCTTTCAGAAAGAGTGATTCAGTTTGTCGTAGATTCTCTCAAGTCACATAAAGCCATAAACTGCAGGTTGATTTCCACTTAATTTTTTTATTTTTGCTCGCCTAGAAACATGTCCTAGGGAATTTCTTCTTACTTCAGTCAATGAAAATCGATAAAATGCTAAGTTCTGTGACTATATTATGCAATTTTTGCACATGCTATTGCTAGATTCTAACACCAAATATCAAAACCTTGCACCCCCTATTTGTATGACTAGAAACCATTCTAATTTGATTGTATCAAAACAAACAAATTATTATAACACTAATTTCAAAGCCTAAAATTATATATGTTATTACGTCAAACTAAAAACCTTATACAGCTTGGGTTTAGCTTATATACAGTTCAAACTTAGATCACAAATAATTTAGAACTATCAGCATGTATCAAGTTGTTGCCCGAATTTAAGAAATACTGAATAGCATTAACAGCACCATAAGAGAACTTTTCTAGGTGTCAGCCTCTTTTAACTAGCATGAAAGCATCAAAAGGCAATACAACTAAAAAGTTACCTCAAAGAAGATAATGGTGAACGATCTAGCTTATTCCCATAAATTAATAAAAAAAGGAGAAGAAATCTCCAAAAAAAAAAAAAACCTGGCTCTCTGGCCTGATCTAGTCCATTGATGTTCATATTTTTCTATAGATACGCAAAATATGCTTTTCAACCATGAATGCATTAAACAAGAACACCAAAAGTAAATATTTCCAATGTTTGATTTCTAGAAATACCATTACATGTCGACATCAATTCCAGGGGTTTAAAATATTATGGTATAGTAATATTAGTGATTATAGGAATCACAGGTTTCTCTAGAATTGTTTTCAAACCATCTGAAAATGTACAATGCTGGAAGAGGAAAAATATATGTAAATTGTTGGCACTCATGTGCGATTTTGTAATTGTTTCCCTCTTCCTCCCCCAACTGTGTTTTCACCAATGTAAACCCTGGCTATGAGCGTTAAGTTCTTTTCATAAAGATAAAGTAATGAGTTATGTAAAGCATGGAATCTTGACGAAGAAGCATCAGATACAAGAACATAGAACTATCAAAGTATACACCGCGCGACAGATTTTCAAGTTATTCCATAGATGATAGTAGAGCTGCATTAGCAACATAAGTGACAATGTCTGACATACAAATCGAAAGATGTATAATTATTATATATGCCAATTCCCGCGCGATTCGTAATGTGGAAACATTAATTAGCCTCATACCTTTCCTTGATAGGCATCGGTTAAGCAGCAGGGGGGATCTTCACGTATCCCTCCTTGTTGGGGTACTCGGCCACATCCTCCTCCTCCTCGCTGTAGGCATCAGAGCAGCAGATCTCGTGCCGGTGGTGGCCGATGAGGGACCAGGCCAAGTATACGGTGGCGGCGGTGATGGCGCCGCAGCCGACCCCGAAGAGGAGGCCGATAACGACCACCAGGATATCCTTGGCGCGCTCTTGGAGGGAGCTGAAACCAAAGGGCTCGAGATTGGAGGGGGCGGCCTCCCGGCGCGGGAGGACGATTCCCGAACGCGGGATCATCGCGGGGCGGGGATCGGCGTCGAAGGTGAGTGAGGGCTTGATTATGCGGTAGATGGAGACGGATCCGGCGCGGCCGCCTCGGAGGGCTGCGTCGGTGGTCGAAACGGTGTAAGTGACGAAAAGGGTGTTACAAGGATGTAAGAAGGGGGCGCCGAGGCGGGCGGAAACGGAGGCGCTGAGGAGGCAGAGCACGGCGAGGAGGAGATTAGAGGAGAAGAAAGCCATGGCGGAGCGGATTCGACTGGGGAAGGACCAATGTTGACTTGCTTGTATTTTATATCTGGCTGTTGTCTTCTTGGAGTGGTCCTTCCTTTCTTTCCTTGGGAGCTTGAAGGGTTTGGGAGTCTCAGTGTCCAGAATGTCCTTGGTCAATTTTCTCTGCGTTAGGCAAGCCAACACAATAGAATTGAATATGCCGCCGACCAACGTATTTGGCCTTATGGCCTTCTTTGGCTTTGTCATCTTCTCTAGCCGAACTGATATATAATTAAAATTATATAAAATTTAAATAGAATGAATATTTTTAGGGTTGATTTTTAAATTGTATAAACTGTTATTTATTTTTAGAATAATGATTGGGAGAGTGAAAATGGGAGAGTGAAAATCATAGTAAATGATATGATACCTTGCATATACGATCTCCGACGGATTCATCGTGCCCCTTAGGGTATAATTTGATTCGAGGCAACGGTCGAAGGTCGTCGATGGTGTCTAAGCGATGATCGAACATGTATATATAAAATGTCACGTCATGTCATGTCACATCATTCAATTTTTACTTTTCCTATCATTGTTATTATTTTTATAATCAATTTGAACAATTCAATTATCAACAGAAAAAATCATATAATGTCCTAAAAAAAGACAGTCTGTATTGCCGTTAACTTTGATGTAATCGCTCATCTCTTGTAAAATAGATGTTTCGTCGTCTGACGCAAAAGATGATACATTTTCATCTTTTGTCATAATCTCGGGTGAACCTTCATCTTCTTTATTTTTGGAGCTTTGAATTTCATAATGATTTCTTTCTCTTTGTCTTCAATTACTTCATGGATATTTGTTGGGACATATAGTTAGACTAAAATGAATAATAGTTAATTTATAAATAAAATATTCCTATTTTAAAACATTGTAGATGGAGAAATTGTTAAATCGATTTAGGTGGTAAAAGGATGAATAATACTAAATAATATTCTCATACGACGAATGAATAATATTTAAAATATAACAGAAATAAATAGACAATAAAATACTTAATCATTTTAATATGGTTCATAGTCTCAGGAGTATTAGTCCACGACGAGTGATAAGTGTATGAGATATCAGGATTGGGGGTTAGAATGAATAATTTTATTAATGAGATATGTAGTATATAAATATTAAAATATTTAAATTATTAAAAAAATAAATTAAGAAAATATTTTCTTAGAAAGAAAATATTATAATATAGAAAATAAATAAACGAGAAAATTAAGAAACAAATATTTTCTAATTAAGGAAATAAATATTGACTAATAAAGAGAATGTAAAATTAGCTAATATGCCCCCGAAGATGGTGTTCCAGAGATGACTCCAATTTTGTTGCAAATAGCAAACAGTCGAGATCGAGAAAGTGACTCGGTGAGTACATCGACTGATCGACAGTAGAAATATGAATAACTCGTGGTTCAGAAAACTATACCAGATCACGAACAAAATAATAGTCAATAGCCAGATGCTTCATCTGAGTGTGAAAAACAGGATTAGCCAAAAAATAGGTGGCACCCAAATTATCGATGAATAGAATAACATGCGTGATAACCAAAAGAATCAGTTCTATCAAAAGTGACTTAATCAATTGAAGCTTCAATGTCGCATAGGCTATGGCATGATATTCAACCTCAGTTGAAGAGTGCGCAACCATGCGTTGCTTGGTAAATTTTCCTAATACCGATCATTCGAATCTCTTGTCTAGTCTGCATCGAAAAAACCATGAAGAGTGAGAGGTGTATCTATAAGTAGATGAATACTAAGATCCCTAATACCATTGGGATATCGAAGTAGACGCTTCACAGTGTCCCAGTGTGTCTCTGAAGGGGCATGCATAATCTGTGAAAGCTTATTAACCGTAAAGGAAATATCAGGATAGGTCATACAGAGATGTTATAAACTACCAACTACCTGTCAAAACATAGTTATATCAAAAGACGAACACCCATTATGCAAAGTAAGATGAGAGTCAGCACCAATAGGAGTGAAAATTAACTTGGAGGTAAACATGTTGTATTTGGAGAGAAGATCAATGACATACTTTTGCTGAGACAAAAGAAGGTCATTTGAAGTTGTGTGAACCTTAACTTTATAAAAGAAGGAAAAAACCCTAAGATCCTCTGCTGCAAATTTGGCATTAAATTTTTATATTATATCATCAATAATAGAAACATCACTACTTGTAATGATTAAATCATCTATGTAGACAAGGAAATAGATAATAGTGTTATCCCAATAATAAACAAATAAAGAGATATCAACTCGGTAGGCGATAAAGCCAAGAGAGATCAAGAAGGCATGAAGCTCCAAATACCAAGCGCATCGAACCTGCTTCAGACCATAAAGTGCCTTATGCAAACAACACACATGATCTAGAAATTCAACACTGCGCATATCCGAAGGTTGTGCCATATAAACCTTCTCTGTAAGACCTCTATTGAGAAATGCATTATTGACATTAAGATGGTGAAGACACTACCCCTGATTCACAATCAAACTAAGAACAATGCAAATGGTTATTGTTGGGGCAATCTATGGTCCGGAGTGACCATGTGTTTTGATGTTTAGGCAAAGGGTTTAAGTTAGGTTCACCCATGTGTTTGATGTGTGTATTTGAGTGTGCAGATTTACAGGATACACATGGACTTAGCTGGATGGCTTCGGGTCCGGTGAAGGATGGTGTGAGGAGAAAAGTCATGGGCTTGTATGCATCCGAGGGACCGTGGACAAAGCAGGGACGATGAGCCGAGGGAAGCGCACATCAAGGCATACGTGAAGGGTGGCATGGGAGACAAGTCGTGGGCTTGCATGCATCCGAGGGACGAGAGCCGAAGCCGAAGAAGGATTGAAGGCAACAGGTCGAGGCTACTGAATGAAGAGTCAGCTAAGTCGTGAGAGTTCGAGTGCTGAGAGATGAGTACTTGGAAAATCCTAGGGTTCGAGTACTGAGAGAAATGTACTCGGGAAGGGAAACCTTAGGTTTAAGGGTGGACCAGTGGACTGATGCTTGGATCAGTCGACTGATGAAGTCCACAGAAAGATCAGTCGACTGGTCTTGGATTAGTCAACTGATGGCGGTTGGAATTCAAACGTAGGGCTGTAACGTTTGAATCCAAGTGGGACCAGTCGACTGGTGCTTGACCAGTCAACTGGTAACGGTCATTTCAGCAAAGAGCTCTATTTAAGAGAGCTCGGTTTTGGCTGAGAGTTCTTGGCGAAACAAGCTTGGGTAAAGCCTGTTAGTAGCCTAAACGTGCTCAGAGGTTGTAAAGGTATTATGGCGAGGTTTCTCCACCCACAAGGAGCGACAAGAGCTAGCCGGAGGTGTTCCGGGGAATCATCCACCGAAAGATCGGGATCGTCTACCTTATGGGCAGCCGTGGAGTAAGAGTTTTATTTCCGAACCACGTAAACAATTTGTGTTAGCGATTGTTTTAGTTTATTGTTTTAGTTTTTTCTCTTACGCACATTAACATTGTAGGAAGAAGATCGAAAAGTAGTTATTTACCCCCCTCTAGCTAAACGTCAAGGTCCCAACAGTTACCAAGTTAATAACAGGGGTGAATGTATCATGAAAGTCAACACTAGGACATTCTTTTGCTGGGACAAAAGAAGGTCATTTAAAGTTGTGTAAACCTCAACTCCGTAGAAGAAGGAAAGAGCCCCAAGATCCTTAGTTGCAAATTTGGCATTAAGTTTGCATATTATATCATCAACAACAGAAGCATCACTACCTGTAATGATTAAATCATCTACGTAGATAAGGAAATAGATAATAGTGTTATCCTGATGATAAAATCAATAAGGGGGTATCCGCCCGGTAGGTGATAAAGCCAAGAGAGACCAAGAAGGCATGAAGCTCCAAATACCAAGTGCGCGGAGCCTGCTTCAGGCCATAAAATGTCTTATGCAAACAACACACATGATCCGAAAATTCAGCACTGCGCATACCCGAAGGTTGTGTCATATAAACCTCCTTTGTAAGACGTCTATTGAGAAATGCATTGTTGACATTAAGTTGGCAAAGACACCACCCCCGATTCACAACCAAACTAAGAACAATGCGAATGGTTACCAAATTAATAATAGGGTTGAATGTATCATGAAAGTTAATACCAGGACATTGATGAAAACCCTTGGCAACAAGCCGAGCCTTATACCGATCAACAAAGCAATCAGGATTGCGCTTAATACGAAACACCCACTTGTTATCCACAAGATTCTGATCTGGAGAACGTGGGACAAGAGTCCAAGTCTAATTATAGATAAGAGCATCACACTCTATGTGAATGGACTTTACCTAACTCAGATCTTTGAGTGCCTGCGTGATAGATGATGATTCACAAGGCTGTGAAAAATTAGTATGAAGGATATATTTTAGGTTAGGTTTGTAGATGGTATTTTTGGAGAGAGTTTGCATGGGATGCTGGTTTAGGGAAGCGTAAGGAGGAGAGAGAGGGGAAGAGACAGGAGATGCGCTAGAAGGTCAGGCGCCACCAAGCATGGTGGATGACTCGATAACAGGCGATGGCGACGGTGAAGGAGTCAACTATGGGTAGCTATAACTGGTGATAGGTTGCGGCACCAGTGTCGGAGGGTCCCACTAGAGGACTGGTGCAGCAGAAAGTTTTGAGTCAGTGTCTATTACTGTGGAACCCAAGGAGGAGGTGGCAGTAAATAGAAAAAGTAAATGGCTAAATATGCTCCACAAACTTCACATGATGAGATACAAACACTTTTTTGAGAGTGAGATCATAGCACAGAAAGGCACCCTGAGTGAGAGAATAACCAAGAAAGACATAGGAGGTTGACTTGGGATCCAGCTTGTGGTGGGTGTAGAGGCGCAACCATGGAAAGCACAAACACTTGAAGACACAAAACTTTGAAATATTAGGGGCAGTGGTGAATAATTTTTCAAAGCACACATGGGAAAGACCGGTCTTAGGCATACGGTTAATCAAATAGACTGGCGTAACAAAGGCAAAAGGCTAGAAAGTGAGTGGAATAGATGCTCTGTGCAACAGAGTAAGACCAATTTCGACTATATGATGGAGATGTCGTTCGGAGTATCCATGGTATTCAAGAGTGTGCGGAGAGGTGGTAAGGTGGTTGATACCATGAGTAGTAAGAAAAGAGTGAAAAGCTAAAAATTCACCTCCATTGTTAGTGAAGAGTGTTTTGATAGTCATTGAGAATCATTTTTCAACAAGATATTTGAATACAATAAAGGTAGAGTATACATTTGATTTTTTGCGAAGAGAATAAAATTATATATACTTTGTAAAATGATCAACGAAGATAACATAATATCTTATCCCATCAAATGACAAAATAGGAGATGCCCATATATCATAAAAGACAATATCCAAAGGAACATGAGACAAAATATTAGATTTATGAAAAGACAACTTATGCCTTTTATTAATACATGAAGTGCAAGAAAAATTAGACAAAGTATCCATAGAAAACGAAAGACCTAAGGAAGACAAGGACTGCGTTAAAATACCTAACGAAAGACCTAAATGATTATGTTATAAGGACACAGACGACGAGACAGATGTAGAAAGAGCAGAAGCAAATGATAGCTTTGACGCAGATTTCAGCCAGTAATAGGCACCATCTCTACGGGCTTTGCTGACCAGTATTGCCCCGTACAATGATCCAACATCTGAAAATAAGAATTAGAGAACAGAAATATAACAGGATTAGTAGCACAAAGTGCTATAACAGAAATCAAATTTTTTGACATAGAGGGCACATATAAAACATTGGAGAAAACTAAAAGTAAATATAGAGTTGAGAAAGAGAAAGAACTAGTATGGGTAATAGGTAGTCCAAACCATCGTCAATAATAACACTATCGTTCCCAAGTAAGGATCATGCAATGAAAGAATAATGAGATCAGTAGTGACATGATGAAAGACGCCAGAGTCAACCACTCATTCTTGAGGATCAGATCGAGGGGTAGAATGAATTGCAGTGTGAGCAAATGGTGTGATATATGCGAGACGGCTAGCACACGATAGAGATGGCTGAAGCAAGGCTAGCATCGAGGCAGACACATGACCAAACTAGCGAGTAGAGTGACCTGTGAAACCACATATTTTGTAACGCCCAAGATAGCGATTGGGGTCGAATGCAGCTGACTACATAGGGGGGCGTGTAGGCAGCACTGGGCAGGAGGGTGCAGTTGATAGGACATCGTCGGAATCTGCCATGTATGGGACTGTGCAAAGTTTGAATTAGAAGTATACTGGCGGCCACCATGAGAGTTTGAATATCGAGTATGTGAATCCTCTGTGGGAGCCATAAGAGTAGTCACTATTGTCGAATATGGAGATGCTGAAATTTTTAACTGGGCCTCATAGCTAAGAAGTTGCTCAAAGAGCTCATCAAAGGTGACAGGAAGACGAATCAGACGCTTTCGTGGGAGGAGGTCGGCTAGTGATGTCGTCGGTGACGACCATTGTGGGTGGCAGCTTGGGTTTATGGAAAGAAGAAAGAAAGAAAAAAAATTATTGTTAAACTTATCACTCTGATACGATGTTGAGAGTTGAATGTATGATTTTATTAATGAGGTGCACAATATATAAATAATGAAACACCTTAAAATATTAGGAAATAAATAATTAGAAAACTAAAAAAATATTCTCTAATAATGAGAATATTACAATACTAGGAAATAAATAAATGAGAAAGCTAAGGAAATAAATATTTTCTAACTAAGGAAACAAATATTCTCTAATAAAGAGAATATAATATTCACTAATAATAAGAATAAGGATGAAAGAGAGGTGAATGGAAGGTAACGACATGATTGTCTATCTCAAACAACTTTTATATTTTTCATCATCCAATCTTAGACCCTCAGACAATAAATCATCTTGATTGATCTGATTTGATATTAAAGGATGGGTTGATTATTTCATTTATCCACAATCGAGCTCTTTCAGGAGGTCGGATGCACATCTGGATAATTCTTCTAAGGTTGACTTTTGTAGGTCGAATCTTATCATATTTGGCAGTTATCGGTTTGGCAATTGTAGGGTCAGCTTTTATCGAGTAAAGTAACGTACGAACTCTGGCAATGGTTTCCAGCACCAACAACTGAAAGGAGCGGAAAGACGTTAGAAGGGGCCAAAGCATACCTTTGCATGGTCCCTCGATCATTCAACTCAAATTCAGAGAAAAAGAATCAACTTTTTACCAAAAGGCGAACGTAGGTTTGATCAAAAAACGCATAATACTTGTATACTTACTGATAGGGTTGAATAGTTCGTGCTCGGCACGGGGGATGAAGAAGCTGCGGGGTGCGACATGATGGATCAAAGTGACCTTCCTTCCTGGGCCTCAGAGCCCCCCTCAGGAGACACGCCCGGGAAGGTTATCCCGAAGACCCCTCTCAGGAGCACCCCGGGAGGTTAGGCCTCGAGAGCACCTCAGGAGTTATAGCGCCCGAAGACCTTGAGCTCGCCTCGGGAGGTGGAGTCCCCACACTGATCGACCTCGAGTACTGACCCCCCTCTCGGTGCGGATAATCATCCCCGTTAGAAATGGTCTGCACGACCCTTAAATGTCGCAACGGGTGGAAGCGTGATAACGGCGCAGACCGTTTCAAAGGATATCCAGTCACCGCCGAAAGAGAGGGGCGTGGCTTAAGTATCAGAGACGTGGCACCGATCGAGGGAGCATGTCTCGTCTGTCGACGTCAGTATAAAAGGTAGTCCAACCCCTCTGGTAAAGGGGTTATGCTCTCTCAACCCTATATACATTCTTTACTTCACGCTACCTTTACTTCTCGGATAGACACTGACTTGAACGTCGGAGTGGACTCCACCGGACCCCTACCGACGTGTCCCCTAACGCTCGTTAACCTTGCAAAACCCTAAGTTCCTCCCCGCCATAGCAACTTCCACAGGGGCAGAACTCCTGTGACTGGCCATCGTCGTCGACTCTTTCTGGAACAAATTTGGCTCCGTCTGTGGGAAACTAGCAAAGCACCTGAAGGAGCACCGATGGCAGGATCGGAGGAACACCCCCTTGCCCTCACAAGATAGGAACTTGACCGTCTGGTGGCTAACGCCATCAAGGAAGCACTGGAGCAACACCAGGTCGAATAGGTTGTCCCGCGACAAGGGGATTCGGTAAGGGAGGAGATCCCCAGAGTCTCTGTCTCGCATTCAATGAGATCCGTTAACCCTGCGTGGCGACAGGACGGAGCAGCCCCGGGCCTCCAGAGAGAATCTCCCGGAGACATTGAGAAGACCCACTCGGTGGCCTCCAGCGTCCAAAGCCATGAAGAAGGACAGGGGAAGAGGGATGAACCCAAGACCTCTCATAAGGTCCCTTTTGTTGGATCGATCCGGTTGCTAGAGGGGAGGTGAATAACACTTTTTCGGCTTCTTCTTCCTATGTTGTTAGTTGCGCAAGAGGAATATACAATAAAGCAAAAACTAACAATGTATGTGCTAGAGAAATTTGGGAGAAGTTGATCAACCTACATCAAGAGAACTCAGATGAAGAAGATCAGGTAAGTTATTTTGCATTCTTGGCTCAAGCACAAGTAGCTGAGACAAACTCAGTGTAACGACCCGACCCATTTGGCGACCCCCTTATTTTTCTATGGGTCGTCGACCGTGTCGTTACTCACTAGGACTTCCCACCCCTGGCCAGTGGACTTTTTTGCCTTCCCCAGGATTCGAACCCTAGACCTCCAAGCTTAAGTACTAGAGTTTCTGAATCTAGGCTCAATTGGTTACTAGGATTCATAAACTCTAGTACTTAAGCTTGGAGGTCTAGGGTTCGAATCCTGGGGAAGGCAAAAAATTCCACTGGCTAGGGGTGGGAAGTTCTAGTGAGTAATGGCATGGTCGACGGACGACAACCCATAGAAAAATAAGGGGGTCGCCAAATGGACCGGGTCGTTACACTCGGCACCCAACTTCGAAATTGACTTCGGATCAGAAGATGAGATAGATTTCGTACCCAACTTCGAAATCAAACAAGAGTCAGAAGATGAGTTTTCCGAGACAAAATCGGTAACTAATTTTGAATCTTTTTCTGAATTAAGGTTAAATAAGTCAGCTGATACTGCAATGGTCGAGGAAGGTATAACTTTTATTGCAGGGAAAACTCCTAAAGAACCACCAAAGAATAAGCCTCAACCAGTACCTGAGTCTGACTCAAATTCGGAATCTGATGACAAAGAAGGGGATCATCGAAAACTGGTTCGGTGGGCTCGTGACCACTACAAGATGCTGAAGAAACATAAAAGAAAGACGACTAAAATCAAGGGGGAGATTCCCAACATGGAATCAAACGGCAACGTGGTAAATTCAAAATTTAAAAATTATATAATATGTTTTAAGTGCAGCGAAAGAGGACACTACAAGAATCAGTGCCCCACTTGCAAGGGTTGACCTTCGCCACCTACAACAAATGGAACCCTCAAGAATACTAGATAAGCAATCGACAAAGGTAAATTTACAGTATTTGAAAATCCAGTAATTGTCTCAAATAACGTGATTGAGTCCTATAAATTAGTTAAGACAAATTTCAGAAAATTGAAACAAGAAAATGAAACCCTGAAACATAAGGTCAATATGCTAGAAAATTTAATTCATAATCTTGCTGATTTCGAAAGTCCAGAGTATTACTCCAATTGTGACGTTACTTAGATAATTATTTGTTTTAATTGCTTGTTGCATGTTTATATTCATTGTTTTTTGTTTGTTTTTATGCTTAGAATTAGGATTAGATAGTTTAAGGACAAAAGATTTAGTTAAAATTTGAACAACATAGTATTAGGTAGAGGTGAGATGATAGTACGTTAGGGAAGCCTTTCTAATAAGGTCAAGTAGGGTAAGGCGTACCCTACTTGGTCTGTTTAGTCTGGTGAAACTAGCCGAAGCTACCGATCCAAAACCTAAACTAGTTAGACTAAAATTTTTCAAGAAGTAATTTGAAAATGAATTTTCGATAAAAGGCTTTGTCAAGGAAAGGGTTGTTGTTCCAATAAGGCTACAGCCAAAGAAGGCCTCTGTGCCTCGCCAAGACCTGTAAGCTAATTATCGAAACTCAAATTCAATTTACTATTTGATAAATTTGAATCTAACACAAGTTTTAAGTAAATCTTAGATTTAACACTAATTTGAAGATAAAAATAAAACATCTCACAAAACAGATAAGGCAACCTATTTTGTCACGTAGAACTGGGTGAGATGTCTACGACTTAAGTTTTTTTTTAATTAACTCATTTTGTCAAACTTAACTCAAAATCTTTTCAAAATTGACTCAAAATTTTTCCAAAAATTAATTCAAAGTTTTCGAATGAACCCTTACATTGTTTTTTCTTCACTTAACATTCTTTCAAAAATTAAATTTCATTTTAGATGTAAAAATCAACTCATCTTGAATATAATCTAGGGCTTGGTATGAACGCTTATCAACCTATTTATTTCTAAGGAATTTAAACAAGGTCAAATTGACTCCACACTATTTGTTAAAACCTTAGAAAAAGATATTTTTATTGCACAAATATATGTTGATGATATAATATTTGGATCTACTAATTCTAATTTTCAAAAAGAATCTGTCAAAATCATGAAGAGCGAATTTAAGATGAGCTTGGTAGGTGAGCTCAATTTTTTCTTAGGGCTACAAATTAAACAAACTAGCGATGGTAATTATATCCATCAATCCAAATATGCTAAAGAATTAATAAAGAAATTCAAAATGGATAATTCTAAGAGCTTAAATACCCCTATGACTACTAGTGTCAAAATTGATAATGACCCTGAGGGTAAACCAGTTGACTTAAAGTTATACCGAAGTATGATTGGTAGCTTACTGTACTTAACTACTAGTAGACCTGATATCTTATTTTCTGTAGGAATGTGTGTTAGATAGCAAACCTGTGCTAAGGAATCTCACTTATCAGCCCTAAAAAGAGTCTAAGATACATTAAGGGTACCCTAAATGTAGGTATTTGGTATCCTAGAACTTCCACTTTTGAATTATCAAGATATTCTGACTCTGATTATGTTGGGTGTAAGTTAGATAGGAAGAGAACAAGTGAAAGTTGCCAATTATTAGGACATAGTCTAGTGAGCTGGTGCAGTAGAAAGCAACACTGCGTAGCTCTGTCCACAACTCAAGCAGAATATGTCGCCCTAGGAGAGTGTGTAGCACAACTGTTATGGATGATGCACACTCTTAAGGATTTCCAGCTAGACTACACCCAAACTAAAGTTTTTATTGACAATATTAGTTCAATAAACTTGACTAAGAATCCAATTCAACACTCCCGAACCAAACATATTGAAGTCAAACATCATTTTGTTAGGGATCATGTATCCAGGGGTGAAATAGTACATATGCATGTGGACTCAAAATCCAACTTAGCTGACATTTTTACCAACCCTTACCTGAATCTGAGTTTAGCTCACTAAGAAGGCAGTTAGGGTTATGCTTAGTAGAATAGGATTTTTTTGTTTTTCAAAAATCTTTTCTATTTTCACATTTTTTTTTTCAAAATTAGTTTGTGTTAAGATCATTTCTTTTTTCAAGTTATTGAAATTTAAAATGATTTTCCGACTTAGTTTTTTTTTCAAAAACTTACCCCCTTCAAAACTAGGGTTTTTCGTAAAATTGACCTAGCTTAGGGCTTAACCCTAGAACTGCATGCACCTATAGATCTAGAAGCCAGCATCTCACAAGCACCTTAGGGTACTTTTGATTGATAACCTAGACTGGGTTGAGATGCTTAGGTCTATGCCTTGATTCAAGATGCTTTATGTCAGTGCATCTGTAGGAATTGGGGCGATAAATATAAATTGAACAGCAATCAAGTTAAGTGTTCAAGCTTAGCAAATCTGACTTGATCAAATCACTTAACTTGACTAACCCTAGTGAAAACTCTTATTTTATAACAGTTAGTAAGTAGCTAATTGGGTTAGACAGGACTCGAATGATCCCGGGCCAGCTTGCGTGTAGCCTGGCCCGGCAGCCTGGCGCCTAGTCAAAAGAAAAGTGGTTAGTGGGTTGGAAAGGCCCGTTGGATAGGCGTCACACGGGTCAAGGTCCCTGGTAGGGCGAGTAGCGGCCCACGCCCCTCAGGGTTGGTCTGACCCAGGCATAGACGCTCATGCCCAGATACCCGTCTAGGTTTGGCTCCCAGCCGACGTGTGGCGCCCATGCTCCTGGGGTAAGCCCGAACCAGAGGAGGCGTTACTCGACACATCATCATTCAGTGCCCTAGTCGACACCCTCATAGGCCCTCAGCCGGCCTCGTCATTCAGTGCCCCAGTCGACACCCTCATAGGCCCTAAGTCGGCCTCGTCATTCAGTGCCCCAGTCGGCACCCTCATAGGCCCTCAGCCGACCTCGTCATTCAGTGCCCCAGTCGGCACCCTCATAGGCCCTCAGCCGGCTTCGACACGCAGTGCCCCAGTCGGCACCTTCATAGGCCCTCAGTCGGCCCTAGCAGGTAGCGGAGCCACTCCCTGGCACCAGACTACTAGAAGCTATACGGGGTCGGCACAGGACTGAGGTCATCCTGGTCTCAAACGACGGATATCACAGAGGTGTTGATCTTCCTGTCATACCCTATCCCCCCGTACCACGACCACTTACACTGGTGTCAGGCCGAGCGGCGCCCAGCGACGCCAACCATTAAGTTGACAGTGCCCCTTTACTTAATATAGTATGCACTACTTTATCCTGCCACCTTTGGGCATGTATTTCCTTGTCCTCGCTATATGACAACAGGTGGCAGGTGGGGCAGGAGCTGTCAGCTTCTCCGGCTATATAAGCCTCCTCACTCCGCATCTCTCAGGTACGTGCGATAGTGCATTCCATACTGTTCTATTGCTTTCCATTACCACCGTCCAGTACTGACTTGACTATCGAAGTGCCCGGCCAGGAACTTTTTCCGGCGGGTTCTAACGGTCTCTATCATGCAAGCTAGAGGCATTCCAGCTCAGTAGACCACCTCAGCGATCTCGCGCTCCCCGGAGGCCCATCCAGCTGTAGGGGCGTCCAGCTCGCTTCGCGACAGGATCACCGAACAAGATCGTTTAAATTGGTTTGGTCCTTTTAGTTGCTTGAGTTCACTAGAGTTGGTTCAATACAGACTTACAATTTCTTTTAACTAGCTCTAATTCAAAATTGACTTGCAATGGGTTTTATCAATTTTTTTATATATGGCAAAGGAGGAGAGAAAGAAGAAAGAGAGAAAATTTTTAGAATTTTTCAAAATCAAAAATTTTTCAAAGTTTTATCTCTTTTCCAAAAAGTGCTTTCAAAAATTCTAACTGCTTTCAAAAATTTCTAAGTGCTTTCAAAAAATTTCAAACTACTTTTAAAAACTGTTAAGTGCTTTCAAAAACTGCTAAGTGCTCCAAAAAATTTCTATGTGCTTTCAAAAATTTCTAAGTGCTTTCAAACAATTTCTAAGTGCTTTCAAAAATTGCTAAGTGCTTTCAAAAACTGCTAAATGCTTTCAAAAATTTCTAAGTACTTTCAAAAATTTCTAAGTGCTCTCAAAAATTTCTAAGTGCATCTTTTTGGCAAATATTTCTAAGTAAAATTTTCCTTAGTAAACAAAATTTATCTGAGCAAAAATCTGTTGGAATTTTTTTGTCAAATGTTTCTAAGTAAAATTTCTCTTAGTGAACAATTTTTTAGCAAAAACTTGTCTAAAAATTTGTTAATTTTTTTTTTTGCAAAAATGTTTTTTTTAATGCACAAAATATTTTCCAAGCAAATGTATCTAAGTGTGCAAAAGTTGAAATTTTTTAAGGGAAATTTTTTTTTGCTAAGTAAATTTTTTAAAGAAAATTTTCTTCAAGTTGAAATTTGTGGCTAAGGAAATTTTTTCTTTTTTTTTGTAAAAATTAGTTTAAAGAAAAATTGTTTTGTTTTGCAAAGCCTTTTTTTAAGTAAAAGTTTATTTAAAATTTGGGCTTGCAAATTTTTAAGTGAAAAATTGTTTAAGGTTTTTGTACGTGCAATGCTTTTGCTCTATTTTAAAAAAAAATACTTAGTCAAAAACTTAAAGCACTTAGAAATTTTACAATAACTGCATATCATTGAAAGGTTCAGGGGGAGAATGTTTAATTCAAGTGGAGCTAATTAAATATTTTTTTAGTATCTCTAAAGATTAACATGTTTGCTGGATATGCTATAAATTTTTTTTTTACTTAACTTTTTGAACCGTGTTGCCATAAATCAGAAAAGGGGAGATTGTTGGTGCCGGAAGTACCAAAGTCAAACCTGTATTTTGATAATGGCAAAGGGTTCAGAAGTTAAGGTCTTGTTGTGATCTAACAATGCTAATCAATTGTGCAGGAAAAGTCCTAGATACTCTAGGCAGTAAGTCCTGGTTCTAAGAATTGGGCACTAAGTCCTGGCCGCGGGCTGGGCAACTAAGTCTTGACATAAGGTTGGGCACTAAGACCTGGTGAGTGAAGCTGGCCACTAAGACCTGGTCATGGACTGGGCATCGAAGACCTGGTGAGTGAAACTGGGCACTAAGACCTGGTGAGTGAAGCTGGGCACTAAGACCTGATCCGAGGGATTGGGCAAAAGTCCAACCGGAGGAGCTAGTTGGCAAACAGGTAAAATCTCCTGAGATGAGTAGGTGAGGATGCGTTCCCCGTAGGAGGGAACATTAGGCGTCAGTTCGACCTAGGGTTCCATTTGCGAAGCCCAAAGTCAGAACCAAGACAGCTCAGGTTGTAAATCATGGTTAATATTATATCGTTTATATGTTTCTTGTGTTTTGGAACTAACCCTGGTTGTAGGAACGAAGGTATGAAGGTTTCTGCTCCCAGGTACCTCAATGGAGTGAGGCGCCCTGCTTGGCTAGGGGCCTGTGTTGAGACAGGCACCCCAAACAAAGAGTGATTCCAAGCTACTCGAAGCAAACTGCCACATAAGCCATTGAGGCGCCTGCATTAACACAGGCGCCCCCAGTTAGCTCAGGCACCCAAGTTGAGGGGATAAGCACTGGCCGAGTCTGCGAATTGAGTTTCGTGCAGCAAGGGCCATGTGTCAGGCGCCCCCTTCAACACAGGTGCCCCAGCTACGAGTATAAATAGGGGTCCCTAGGCTTCAGTACAATAATCTTCCAATGCATTCTTTACGCGCTCTGCTCCGAAACGCTCCGTGCTCAAGACTCAAGCACCAACGATGACCCGCGGCTACTACTCTCCATCTTCCGGTCGTCGGTATAATTTTAGATTAGGTGCTGTAATTATTTTTAATTCTATATTTGAACTCCAATGCCTGGTTGTTGACTAAACCCTTTGTTGATTAAACCCTTTGGCAACAAGTCGAGCTTTATATCGTTCAAGAGGACCATCAGCTCGATGCTTAAGACGAAATATCCATTTAGAGCCCACAACATTCACGGAGGGAGTGCGCGGAACTAGGGTCCATGTTCCATTGCGAAGCAGTGCATCAAATTCTGCAGTCATCGCACTACGCCAATTCGGATCCTTGTTTGCTTGTGTAAAACAAGTTGGTTTAATAGATTTTGAGGCGACCACCAAAGCTCGAGGAAGAAGATGTCGAGTAGCTATTGGTGGGCATCGTGCATATATGTCACTTAAGGGAAGCACACGACGAGACATATCATCACTTGTTGATGGTGACGAACAAGTAGGCAGATAAGATGATTCTAATGAAGGACTTGTATTGCTCGATGATTCAAAAGACATATTAATAAGAAAATTATTATGTCATAAAGACAATATAGATTAGGTCTTATTTTTTTAATAAATCTCTTTTACCAACCTCCATGGTTGGAATTGGAAGTCGAAGGGATGATGCCATTGTCATATGTTAAACCACTATCTATTTCATTAAAGTATGACAAAATGTATTTGATGCACGGATAACGGTTGAAGACGACTATGATAAGGAAGATAATAAACTCATACTTGTTGCTCAATATGAATTATGTTTGCCATACTTTAGTGATACAGTTCATTCTGTATGGCAATTTGTTGGTGATTAAGGCCATGACTATGAAGATAATTCTCGTAAAACTCTTGATAAGAAAGATGATCATGCAGATAATCCAGATATCAAGGAGGCGAAAGTCCGTAGTTGTTATTAGATTTTACTGAGTTGATTCTTGATGATCTTCCTCTTGGACTACAACTTGATACTATTTTGAACTCGAAGACGAGTTCTTTTTAACCCGGGATAATTGGTGTAAGAAAATTCATTGGATACTTTTAAAATTATTTTAAGTAAATTAATTTTTTTAATTTTTGAGTTTTTTTTATATTTTAGATATTACTGATAATTTTTATTTTTTATATATATTTTTTGAAATTTTAGTTCGTGTATAAATTTTAGGATTGTGCATTTATTATTAATAATTATTCTTTTTTTTTAATTTTTTTTACAAGTTAAGAATTATAGTTTATGTATTTGGATTTTTTATTTTATTTGAGTCTTATAATTTAGAGACTATATAAACATCAAAGATATTAAATAATTTGTTTTTCAAAAAAATTGGAGGGTAATGATTTTCACTTTTTGCCTTATCCCCAAATTTACCTTCTCAGCTCATGGGATAATTGCTATCTTATCAACGTCATGGGATAATTGCTATCCTGTCAACGTTAGAGGAGTCGAGTTCGGTTCTAAAACTTGAGAAGAAAGTAAGGGCTGTAAAGTAGAAGACTCCGACCTCACTCTTCTTGGGATAGAAAAAAGTGGAAGATAGAAGACAGTTAGCATAAGAGGGATATGGTAGAAATGGAAGACGATTACGCCTCCATAAAGAAGTCAAAAGGAGTTTGAGGCTGGTTGTTGAAGAGGAATATGGAAGTAATAGGACATTGCTTTGAAGAAAGGAAGAAGGGAGATGCAGAGCCTGCCGACCAACTGGTGATAAAAAAGGTGGTATAACCAGCGCGGGGGGGGGGGGGGGGGGGGAGGGGGGTGATTGATGGGAATATGAATGTTACGGATGTTATAGCCAGAGGGAATGTTGAAGGTGGCATGGAGAGTGGTATTTTCTATCTTTGTATGGGTCAAGGGGGTACAATCTAAAAAAGAATAATTATTTAATAAGTTTTTTTTTGACCGAATCAAATCAAATTTATATTATTAGATTAGGCATTTACCTTATTAATATGTTAATTGACAGTTTCTTTTATTTGATTAAGCATTCTAAGGTCTCTATAAATTGTATATCTCATAGACAAGTTATTTAATCAAGAAAATTATTTTGTTACCTCTTCTCTTCTCTCTACTTCTCTTACTTTAATATCGTATCAAAGCTAAAGTTCTTCTTACCTTACGCATCGCTTCTTCTTATGCGACGTCTTTCTTCTTCTTCATGTGACGCTTGCTATCGCCGTATTTATTTTCCAAAAAAAAAGGCTAGCAATTTTTAAAGTGTCTTGTCTCTTCCTCCTCTATTTTTTTTTGCTCGCCGTCCTCCTTCCTTGTTTCTATCACCTGTCAACTTATAACTGAAAAACAGGAGAGAAGAGGAATAACCTCTGTGCCTTTAGACCCAAGCTACAACAACTTTTGATTCTTTATTATTTTTATTTTGATGTCAAATGTTCGGAGATGTCAAATTTGTCTCCAATTTGGACATACTAGTATTCAATGTCCTAAAAGATTTGATAGAACCTTCATCGGTAGTCCTTTAACTTTAAGAAGATGTTAAATTTGTTTTCAAATTGGACATACTGGCATTCAATGTCTTAAAAGACTCGATAGCACCTTCATCGGTGGTCCTTTAGCTTTAAGATGATCTTTAAAACACCCAACTACTTCACAAGTCTATCCTAAAGTTCTCTCATCCGTGCCTACTCAGGGCAAACCTTCAAAATTTTTATCTACTGAATGGTACATTGACACAGGAGAAACTCATCATGTCACATAAGACTACAATATCTTTATAGAAGTACTACCATACATAGGTTCAGATACGGTACAAGTAGGTGATGGCTCAGGTTTGCAAATTACTAATCTTGGAAACACATACATTCATTTGTCTAATCTTACTTTTCACATGCGCAAAATCTTTAATGTTCCAACTATTACTAAACATTTACTCTCTGTATGTCAGTTTGGTTTTGATAACAATTTCTTTTTTGAATTTCATCATAATCATTATCTTATAAAATATAGAGAAACAAATACTACTGTGTTTCTTAAGGGAATAAAAAATAACCTCTACTATTTCAAAATTCTTCAATCAATGCTTTTATTGGTGAATACACAAATAAACCAGCCTGGCATGCTCGACATGGTCATCCTTCCATTCATATTGTTCAGTTGATCATAATGTAGGGATCTATAAACATAAACATTTGATAATCGCAACAGAAATAATAGATCGCACGAGCAATCAATGCGAAAGAAAACTCATACAAAGTTAGATCTACAACTTCCTATCTTATAGGTATACTTTTGACGCATGTCCTTTTCTTATCCCACTCGTCCATGGTACGTCAGATATCTTACACGTTCAAGTGCCCGTGCCTCTATGCGTATCCACACGAACACGATCTCTCAAGCTTTGGAGAAGAATCGCTTTTGTGGTGCTAGCCACAAAAGGAGATTCACAAAACAAGAAGGAGAGGAGAAGGGGTTTTGGCCAAAGGGAAGGAGGAGAAGAAAATGATAAGAAGATAATCCAAATGATAAGAAAAACTCTTTTATACTCTTCCCATGAATATAAAGAGTTTTTGTCCCTTTACCTTCCCTCCATTAAAGCCAATAAAAAGCCAATTAGAGCACATATTTCTCATGTGGCTCTTCTACTTCTCTTCATCCAATGAAGAGAAACTTTTCATCTTTCTCTATTATTAATTCATTAAACATTTTAATAAATTAATATCTCATTCAAATGTGATTGAGTCTAATCTAAATGAGTCTAACTCAAATTAGAATCCAATTGGATTCACTTGAGCCTAACTCAATTAATCCAATTCAGATCAAATCTTAGTCAAACAAAGATCAATTAATCTCCGAAGCATCGTATCCTTAGTGTGTGACTCAATAGATTCTTGTAACGTTGGCAATGTGTCTAAACCTCTTTAGACACATAAGCAATGAACGACATCTAGTAATGCATCATTGCTATCTAAGTGACGAGAAAGTTGAGATCCGACTTAACTTCCGTGACTATGACAACGTATGACCTTGTCCTTCTATCCTCGATATATAGATTAACCAATGAGGTATAGACCGTGTCATCTTCGATTAATCTTAGTGTTTCTTGATCCCCGAGTAGATTCACTCAAACAAATAAGCTCAATATCTCATATTGATTTATTTGAGCATGTCCATGCATTTTAGTAGTACTACTTGATCAAGGGGCTCACAGATATCACTCCCATCATATAGGAAAGATAGATCACATCTACATCACTCACATCCCTCCGCATAATTCATTACATGCCCAATGATCGCCTTTATAGTTCACCCTGTTACGGGTGACATTTGACAATTCCAAAGTACATAACTCCTTATGTAGGGAACCGTAGTAACTTCAGATCTAAGGATTATTCATACTAATAGTCACATGAGAAAGTTTATGACACTCATATGACAATCTATGAAACTTTCTTATGGCGAGTCAATTCAGTACACATTCTCTAATGTATACCCATGTATTAACTTGATATCACATATCCATGACTTGTGAGTTCAAGTCATTAATTGACCTACATGTTAGTCTTCATGCATTAGTATTGTCCCTGAATATTATTGCTTGAATAGGAATGGTTTAGTATAATGTTCTCTACATCATCTTACTATCGATTCAACCAATCGATATGATGTAAATAAATACATACTACCAAAGGATATAATTATACTTAGTTATTTGACACAAATATAAAGTAAATCTAATAACCAAACTTGCCTTTATTAATAATATAATATGATACAAAAGTTCATAGTCAATCATCACATAATTGGCTCTAGGGATTCTACTAACGCATAAACAGATATGATTTACCTACTTCCTTTACTTCATTTCCATCTCATTCATGTCAAGTATGCATGGAATCTAAAAGTCATAAGTTACTTTTTTCTTCATCTGAATGTGTTTTCAATTTTCCATTTGAAATAATTCATTCTGATATTTGGGGTCCTACACCTATCTTTTCTAACAAGGTTTCCTATATTATGTTATCTTTATTTATCATTTTAGTAAATACACTTGGCTTTATCCTATGAAAAGAAAATTTGATTTATTTGACGTATTCTATCATTTTCAAAAACTAGTTGAACGATATTTTAATCGTAAAATACTCTCTCTTCATTTTGATTGGGGAGGGGAATATCAAGCTCTTCATCATCATCTTATCTCTTGTGGGATTGTTCATCGAGTCTCTTGCCCTCACACTCCAAAACAAAATGACTCTGTTGAGAGAAAACATAGACATATAGTTGAAACTGCCTTAGCTCTTCTTCATCATGCATTAGTTTTGCGTAAATTTTGGGATGAAGCTGTTTTTATTATAGTATATCTCATAAATCAACTTCCTACCCCATGACTCAATCATAAGTGTCCTTTGAAAAAACTTTATAATTAAAACTCCTTAATACACATTTCTTCGAATCTTTAGTTATGTATGTTATCCATGGTTACGCCCCTACACTAAACACAAACATGACTCACATTCATTACTATGTGTTTTCCTTGATTATAGTTGTGGGATCGATGTGATCAATGGAGGGGGGTGAATATCAATTATGAATTTTTTCGGATATCAATCGAGAGTAAACGCAGCGGAAGTAGGAAACAACAAGTTAAAACAATGCTAACACACTTTGTTTTACTTGGTTCGGACTCTGTGACGGCTCCTACTCCAAGGCCCATGGTCCTTGACCATTTTCATTGGACAATTCTATAATACGCAAAAATGATTTACATGATATGAGGATTAAGTATAAAACTGAAACTGAAAATGTTATACCGACGACACTTGCTAAAGGAAGAAATCGTTTCGTCGTAGAAGCGGCAAGCCATCAATTTCGGACTTCTATGGCGTGGAGAACTTGAGCACAGAAGCTTGAACAGAGTAATTCTGAGTGTTTGAATTGATGATAGAACCAAAGAGGTGAAACCCCTTATATATTGCTACTCAAGAGCCTGAGTGCTCATGGGGGTGCCCTCCACGTCAGTGATTCAGCCGCGTCATTATCCTCTGACTCAGCCAAACCTTATCCACTCTCGGGTGCTTGAGAGCACTGGGGCACTTGAGTGATGATGTGGTGCGTCCAATTAGCAGCCGCCAACTTAGCTTTGCCAGCACTGAGTAAAGCCACCTGGGGCGCCCGAGACCTCTCGGGCACCGGGCTTCTCGGGTGCTTAAGTCCTCTCAGGTGCCCCCAATGCGGCCAATTGATCTTCGTAGCCTGCAATTAGGGTTAGTCTTGGAAAACAATAATATATATTAAGTGTATGAATGTTTGACAGTTAGAGTTGTCTGGTCCTGACTTTGTATTTCAAATGAAAACCTAGGTTGGACCGATGCCTACTGTTCCCATTCCGGGGAACGCGTCCTCACCTACTCCACTTTGAAGAAGTTACATTTTGCCAACCGACACCTTCGGTTGGACTTTTGCTCGGCCTCTTAAGCTCCCGGATCTCGAGATGTCCGTACCTCGACCGGTTCCTACTTCTGTCGTAGTCCTCGCTCGGCTAAGTCTTCTGCTCGATCTTCCGGATCAAGTCTTTGTGCCCAACCCGCAGTCAGGTCTTTGGTGCCCAACCCTCGGCTAGGACTTCGTGCCCAATCCTCGACCAGGATTTTGTGCTCAACCCCGTAGGTCAAGACTTCGTGACTAAGTAAACTACAATTTTCCTGCACACTTAGCAAATCCGTTAGATCACAATACAAACTTAACATTGAACCCTTTTCCATTATCAAAACCAAGTTCAATCTGGTACTTCCGGCACCAACAATCTCTCCCTTTTTGATTTATGACAACCTAGTTCAAAAGTTAAGTTAAAAAATATATATATCGGCAAGGAATGAAACACAGTTAAGCAATAGATTCAATATTAAAGTAATTTTTTAAAAAATTGGGAAAAAATTTTAATCTCTCTCCCTTGATAAGTGATATCCCCGTGTTTTTAAAACATTTGCAATTTTAGAAAGAAAACGTTTAAAATTGAAATAGTGCATAAAGCTCCCCCTTGATTTGAAATTCTTCCCTTGAATCCTTTGAAAAATATATAATTTTCAATTTGAAAATTTTTTTAACTTCTTTGAAAAATTTTAAATATAAAAAAATTCATTACTTTGAAAAAAATAATTCTAAGCATAATTTTGAAAAAGTATTTTTAAAACTTCTGAGTATAAAAAAAAACTCTAAGTTAAAGTGTAAATATCTTTTGAAAAATATAGAGTTTTCTTAAAACATTCTTTCAAAATCTTGAAAAAAAAAAAAAGTTTTGAGAAAAGAAATAATTAAAAGTTTTGAAAAAGAAAAAATCGAAAAATCTTTTTAACTTTACTTTTTCTACTCTGCCCCTTTGCCATATATCAAAAAAATATAATATTTGCAACAGATATTCTTTGAATGAATATTTACTTTTCTCTGCTCTCTCCCTTTTGAAAAAAAAAAATTGATTAAGGAGAAAGGGACAAACATAAAATAATTGAGTATCAAAGATAGTGAGTTTTGAAAACATAAAAAAAAATTTTAAACAAAAATAATTCTAAGAAAAAAAATGTCAAGAATTATCTTTTATGAAGGCAAATGATATGTTCTAAGTAACAATTTTGAGATAATTAAGTAATATTAAAGAACTAATGTAGAAAAATAGAATTAGGAACCGGATTGAATTAGGAACCGGATTTCCTAATTCTAATTTCATAAATTTACTTGTCTCATAAATTGAATTAGGAACCGGATTTCCTAATTCTAATTTCATACTTTATTCAAGGAATTGTTTTGGGAAACAATTTCCTAAATTGTCATAATCAATTTCGGAAATAATATGTTTAAGACTTTGATTTCTCTAAATCAAATCTTGTTAAATTAAGAGACAAATCCATTAATTCAACCACATATTATTTTCATGAAAATCTCATTTAAGAAAACTCTATAGGAAACCATTTTCCTAATTAATTTTGGAGACAACAATATGTAAGAGCATCACCTCTTAAATCATATTTTATTCATGGATTTAATTAATTACAACAAATTGTCTTCTAAGGGTCCCGAAGCTCAGATACCCAAAGAAAAGTAATTTGTCGTAAATCAAAGTTGGTCCGCTTCGGAAGCGTAACCAAATTAAACATGACAATTTCATTTAAAATTGGGAAATTAAATTACAACAACTAACTTTAAATTGGACGACTCCCCGAGGCTCAATCCAAAATAAAGAATTTTATTGTCAATTTAAAAACCAATTCAAATTTAATTGTCAATTAATTGTCCATAAATTTGTCTAGACTTTCTTGAAAGAATGTGCCCAAAATTGCGAGATTTCATAATAGGTTTTCAGAATAATTGTAAGTTTCTGGTACAAAGAAAACTTACATATTTCCAAAATTGGAAAATTTCTAAAATAGAAAAATTTCCAAAATTGGAATGTTTCCAAAGATGGGAAGTTTTCACAATTATTATAAAATTTCAGAAACTAGAAAATTTCAAAAGTTTGCGAAATTTCATGAGGATTTCCAAACTTTGAAATTCCTAAATCTAAAATTTATTATAATTGGAATGTTTCTATAATTGAAAATTTTTCCAAAATTGAGATCATGACAAAGTTTTCCACAAAATAATTATATGATTATGTCGAACACTAACCGGCTCTGATACCACTGTTGGGACCGGGTGCATGTTGACAAGGATACGGGTTCGTAAATTTTAAAATATTTACGTGCAGCGAAAGAATTAGCATAAATAATTTTTCAAATTATTTTTTAACCACGTATCTAGCATGCGACCTTATGATGTGTGGACATGATCATAAATTAAAATTTTGCGAAAAAGTAAACTAATTTACTTAGTACCTCGCATAACTCGAAGTAAGGGACGAGATCCAACCGTAGCGTCCCTTGGAAGCTCCGCCTCTATTCGCGTCCACGCCGAGTTCTCTTCGGGATGACTTCGCAAAGTCACGAGTTTTGTGCCGACGAGAACTACCAGATTCTCTAAAGGCACAACTAGAAGATCAAGAGAGAAGAAAGGAAACTAACCACCAAGTAACGGAATCTAAATTCCGGGAAGGAAGGAGTTGCGATCCGCTTCTTCTTCTTCTTCTTTGGCTCCTCCTTGGTGGATGTTGCTCACGCCAACCCTAGGTTGTGTGATGATGGTGCGCCGGCCCTAGGAGAGGTGGACGCCGACCCTAGGAGGAGTTAGGGGCGCCGGCCCTAGGAGGAGGAGAGGGGGAGAGAATAAGAGAGAGAGAGAGGGGAGAACTACTAGATCTCTTGATAACTCAATTGGGAATTGAAGGCTTGCCTTTGGTTCCTTTATATAGTAGCCTCTCCCTTGCCAAGTCTCCCTCTTAACGGAATTTTCATAAGAAATTTATCCTATAAATTTTCTTATGAATTATTCCGTTTAAGCCAAGTTTTATTATAACTAACTTTATAATAAAACAAATATATCTCTCCTTTTATTATGGAATAAATTTTACAAGAAATTTATAAATTTTTCTTATTATGGAAAAATCAATTCATAATTGATTTTATAAAATTAAAATAAACCATTCCATGGATCATTTTAATTTCCATAAAAAAGAATAAACTTCTATAAACTTCTTTATATAAATTTCTTTATACAAATTTATTTATCCATAATTTATAAAACAAATCGCGCTAGATTTATTTTATTAATTAAACCAAATTAATTGGTTTCTCCCCCTTGTTGTGGCCGGCCAAAACAAAGAGGGTTGGCACCCTCTTTGGCCGGCCAAACCGAGCCGATCCCATCGCGAATTAAACTCATTTAATTTGCCCAATAAGCCTTCAAAAGACTTAGCCATTTTAAGCTTCCGTTGCGCCTCTGATTAACTCAGATTCGACTTATTTCTCTTGATCGGAAAATCTAATTTTTAACTCGTTTTAAATCCCTCGGATTACTCGTAGTGTGTGTGACTAAATAGGCTTTCGATTTATGTTGGCCGTCTATAATCAACCAATTTTAGAACGATCATGAGTGGCACCTAGTAGTACATCATGACCCCCAATTAATCGAAAGATCAACGGTTGACCTCAGAAGTGATTCTGAAACCCTTCAGCAGCTCTAATGAATCGTGCCCCATTCCCTTCACCATCTTATACCCACTTGGTTCAGGACATGGTCTATATGTGTCAGTCCCCACTAGGCTGACTACGTCACACCTAGCCCAAGTAGTGTCTTTCTCGTCCTTTGGATTTCTAATTACTCTCATGTATTTAAGAGACTCATACTCTAAACATGACGTGCTCTGGCCAAAGGCTTTGAGTAACAATCCGACGATAGGCCTTGGGTATACATCTCCTCGCAAGGAGTGGTGAATCCTTTGTAGGCTGTTCAAACATCTTCGGGCACTTCGGCTTATACCCAACCATCCTGGGTCCACACCTCCTTGGAGATGCTTGCTTAAGATGTTAAAGTATAAGTCTCCATGACGAAGATGACTTGAACACCGCAAGTCAAAGGAACATCGCACTTATGCTGCAGTAAGAACTTCACTGACATGTCTATGTATAGACTACCATGTGAAGTTTTACAGCTAGTCACTCCAATGAACTAGTTCCCTTAACTAGCATCCATGTTTATCTTCGGACATCCCAATGTCACCAACCAGTGAGAATCAGCTGATTAGAGAATAACTCATGCTAGTCTCAACAGAATTGATAGTGTCCGTATTATCAATTCATCGACTAGGGATATTTTCAATACTTCACAATTGCACATGTAGAGATAATCACTAGTTGTGATTTCATCACAAATTCTCTCATGCTGTGAATTGTATTGCGAACATTCAGTAGATGAGTTTAAGATCCCAATCAAATACACAAACATGTATACTCAAATAGTGAATTTTCATTTATTAAAATAAATGTTTACAATCATAAGGCGATTGCCTTAGGACACTTCTCTTATATTACTAACAGGTGAGTCACACATGGAGTACGCATCCGAGGGATGAGAGCCGAGGGAAGAGGACTCCAAGGGCAAGCTAGGAAGTGGACATCAAATGGCACACGTGAAGGGTGGCATGGAGGCAAGCCGAGGGCTTACGTGCGTATCCGAGGGACAATAGCCGCTGGAAGAGGACTTCAAGGGGCAAGCCAAGGGAGTGTACTTGAAGGCATACGTGAAGGAGGGTCTTCGTAGTGAGGAAGACTGGTTTTATAAGCTGGGCAGTCTATTGGGAATAAATCAGTCGACTGCCAGCAGAGGACTCGAACTCACAGTAACATCAGTCGACTGGTCTAGGACCAGTCGACTGGTAAACTCGAAAAACTAGCCTTTGGGCTAGTCATTCGGTAGTTGCTTCAGTGGGACCAGTCGACTGCCCCATGGGCAGTCGACTGGCAGCGGCTAGTTCAGCCTTAGGCTCTATTTAAGAGAGCTTCATTTTGGCTGAGAGTTTTTGACGAAATGAGCTTGGTTAGAGCTCATTAGTAGTCTTTTGTGCTCAGAAGTGTCGTTCGGGTTGTGGCGAGGTTTCTCCACCCACAAGGAGCTACACGAGTTAGCTGGAGGGCATCTAGGGAGTGATCCACCGAAGGATCAGGATCATCCACCTTACGGACAACTGTGGAGTAGGAGCATCATCTCCGAACCACGTAAAGGTTTGGTGTTAGCGTTTAGTTTTGTTTTGTATTTAGTATTTCTGCTTGCGCACGCTAACATTGTAGGTAGAAAATCGAACGAAAGCTATTCACCCCCCCCCCCCCTCTAACTTCACGGTAAGATCCTAACAAGTGGTATCAGAGTAAGGTTCGCTCGTCTACGGACTAATCGCCGGGAGAGCAAAAATCTAGAGGAAGATGGAATCGAAAGGTCCGCTAGAATGGGATATTCGGATCCCACCTCCATACAATCGAGATGACTTCGAATATTGGAGGAAGCGATAGGAGACATGGTTCTAAATGGATTGGGATCATTGGACCGCATTGAAAGTACCATTTGAAGCTCCAACGGATAAGAAGGGAAAACATATTCGACCTCAGTATTGGACCAAGAGTCAAACGGAAGCAGCGGAGACGGATAAGGAGGTAACTAGAATTGTATTAAATTTATTACCTTCTTATATTGTGTCAAATGTAGGAGAATATAAGAATGCATATGAGCTATGAAGAAAGGTGATAGCTCTACATAAAAATTTGACACATGGACAAGGAGAAGAAGAGTCCAAGGAAAAGGAGTCATTGGTCCAAGAGAAGGAGAAGAACCAATCGAAAGTTGAGTCAAGTTCAACATCCGAAGAAGAGGAGGAGAGAGTTGAATCGTCCACATCCTCAAGTGAGAAGGAAATAGAAGAATTCTCCACGTAAAGAATTGAGGGGGAGGAGAGACCATCCTCAATGCCGGAGCAAGAAGAAGCTTCCACCTCTGTCAAAGCAAAATCAAAAGATCATATAATTTGCTTTGGGTGCAACCAAAAGGGACACTACAAGGACAAGTGCCCATTGGGTAAGAAAAAGGAGGTAAACCCCAAACTCAATTCAAATTGTGTGAAAACTAACATGAGTTGTAGGGATGGAACAAAGAAGGATAAGAAGCATATAATTTGCTTCACGTATGGTGAGCGTGGACACTACCACACCAAGTGTCCAAAGAAAAGAGAAGTCAAGAAATTGACATACTTGAAGAAATTGGAAAAGAAGAGAAGGTCACATCAAGGGGGAGCTTCAAAGGTAAAAGAAAAGGTAATTCCTTGTTTAAAATTAAATTCAATTTCAAATTCTTATATGTTTGTTAAGAATAATCATGGATTTAGGTATAATGATAGAAATAGGGGTAATATTGTGGATCAAAACCCTAAGAAAATCATGCATCATGATAAATCCAAGACCTTTGGACCTACATATCAAGGCATAAATCCCAAGAAAGGGAGATATATGCCTAGGAAGGTAGGTAGGTCAAGGAATGTCCAAGGAAGACATGTTGATTCTAGGTTTGAGAACCTAAAAAGGGAAAATCAAGCCATAAGGGCAAAGCTTGATAAGTTAGAAAAAACCCTACATAGATTCACTATTGGATCTAAGGGTTTAGGTATGGTGTTGGGTGGTCTAAACTCTAACAATGATAGATCGGGTCTAGGATACCGATCTAAGGTCTCCAATGCCAATGAAAAAAAATATGCTAGGGTAGCATATAATTATGGTAAGAAGGGAAAATCGATGAATGGCAAGGGGATACCATTAAAAGGAAAGAAAAAGGTCTTAACTAAGGACAAGAGGTCCAAAGTTAAGAAGGTTAAGTTTGTAGGTCAAGAGTCACCGAAGGTACACCGGTGTGGCCTTGTGTTTGTGAATGAGTCACCTAAGGAGGTTGCTAAGGCTAAGAGCTCAAGGGAGAGCTCTAGGAGCCAAGTTGGGACCCATGATTTATGGATCCCAGGAGCATTCCTCTCGAAAGTTTAGATGGGTCATGAAGTGTGCCAAAAGAGTTGGAGACGGACTTGAGTCTCAATTCATGGGTTTGGGCACATTGGAGTTGGGTATCATACATGGAAATATGACATTGGGGTCATATAGTATGAAAATTGGTTTTTGATGTATAAATGTCATATAAATCAATGTTAGGGATGCATTGGGGGTTGGTATGGGCAGAGATATCAAGAGGAAGTTAAAACTAGGACTTTAGGTCATGGTTCAATTAAACTATTTAGCTAGTTTTAGGTTTTGCGTCAATCATAGGAATGGTAATAGATACATTTTTGAGTATATTTTTTTCAAGTAGATATGGGTACCACAAACCTCTCCACAAAATTTGAAATTTTTTGGAGATTTATGGAATTTCTGGTGCTTTTCTGAAATTGGGTCAGAAATGTTGAAAATGGGTTTTTCAGAGTATCAGTCGACTGGTAGATAGGGCAGTTGACTGATGTTGGATGAAATGGCTTTTCAGCAGTCAGAAGGCGTCGAACAGATGTAAAACAAGTGTGTAATCTTATGGGAGGTTAGTACACTGTGTTTATAATCATTAGGGGTTAAAGGATCCAATAAGAGGGAAATTGTTGGAGTCTTTTTGAAGTGTGGCAAAGGGGGAGAGGTGTTGGGTCTAAGTGGGAAACCAAATACGTCTTTGCAAGAAATCTAAGGTCCAGGGGGACCTTAGGTAAAGGGGAGCATTGTTGCTCATTTGGTGGCGTAAGGGGAACCTTAGAGAGGTTCTTAAAAAGCCTTTGTAAGTCCAATGTAGGGGGAGCCTTGGAAAGGTTTTAAAAAGCCTGGTTTTGGTAAAAGACCTAAACTCGTGGGGAGGTTAGGTGTGGGATGCCTTGTGATAGGATCCATGCATATTTGCTATTTGTTTTTCCTAACTTAAACGTATTACCAAACATCAAAACGGGGGAGATTGTTGAGACAATCTATGGTCTGGAGTGACCATGTGTATTTATGATTGGGCAAAGGGTTTAAGTTAGTTTATCCTTGTGGTTTGATATGTGTGATTGAGTTTGCAGGACTTGGTGAGTCACACATGGAGTACGCATCCGAGGGATGAGAGCCGAGGGAAGAGGACTCCAAGGGCAAGCCGGGAAGTGGACTTCAAAGGGCACACGTGAAGGATGGCATGGAGGCAAGCCAAGGGCTTGCGTGCGCATCCGAGGGACGATAGACGGTGGAAGAGGACTTCAAGGGGTAAGCCAAGGGAGTGTACTTGAAGGCATACGTGAAGGAGGGTCTTCGGAGTGAGGAAGAGTGGTTTTGTAAGCTGGGCAGTCGACTGGGAATAAATTAGTTGACTACTAACAAAGGACTCGAACTCACAGTAACATCAATCGACTGGTCCAAGACCAGTCGACTGGTAAACCCGAAAAATTAGTCGTTGGCTAGCTGCTTCAGTGGGACCTGTCGACTGCCCCAGGGGCAGTCGACTAGCAGCGGCTAGTTTAGCCTTAGGCTCTATTTAAGAGAGCTTCGTTTTGGCTGAGAGTTTTTGACGAAATGAGCTTGGTTAGAGCTCATTAGTAGTCTTTTGTGCTCAGAAGTGTCGTTCGGGTTGTGGCGAGGTTTCTCCACCCACAAGGAGCTACACGAGTTAGCCGGAGGGCATCCGGGGGGTCATCCACCGAAGGATCGGGATCTCCACCTTACGCACAGCCGTAGAGTAGAAGCGTCATCTCCGAACCATGTAATGGTTTGGTGTTAGCGTTTGGTTTTGTTTTGTATTTAGTATTTCCGCTTGCGCACGCTAGCATTGTAGGTAGAAAATCGAACGAAAGCTATTCACCCCCCTCTTGCTTCACGGTAAGATCCTGACAATGACATGGTCACCTCTAACACTAGTCCAACAACTGAGATATGTCATATGCGTCGGTCGAATGGGTAGTGCTGTGACACTGTCCGCACTCTGCCATCACTGCTCCTGAGTGACCGAGTGGACAAGATGTTGATGGAGCTCTCGCTCCACCCCTTGTATATATGGGGGAGATATCTCTCTCATCTTCTCTGGTCTATGGGAAGAGAAGGGATCCCTTCCTACTACCACGCTCTGAAACCACTACCCATGAGCGGTCAAGCGGAGCAGTACAGACCAAATGCATACACCCAACGGTATCTACTAACCCATGAGTGGTTGTGTGTGCATATATATACGAGGTAATGGGCTCAGACCACAAGGGAGCCGATGGTCGCCGGTATGTAACGATGCAGCCATGGTGCATGACTCTAACACATGCAACCGCTACCAGGTCATCAACACATAACTCAACCTAAATGCACAGGTCGAAAACATGTATCATAACCCAATCATCATACATCTAGATACACATGCAAGTATAACTACAATGAAATCAATGCAATCCATATAGTAACATGCTACCCTATCTATGTACACATGCTCACACCAATACAGTATAGAATCCGATAGCAATAAACTATTGGTTCTTGGATGGCTAGAGAGGGGGGGTGAATGTAGCCAGACACAAAACTTAGCTTCTTTGAGAAGTTCTGCACTTAGGGTTAGCAGCAGCAGCGGAAGAAAATAATACAAGTATAAATGCAGAAATGAAAAACAAACTAAAATGCTAACAAGGATCGTTTACAAGGTTCAGGGATAACTTGCCCCTACTCCTTGGCGTGCCCGTAAGGTGGGCGATCCCTTGATCGTCGGCAGATCAAGCCCCGGTGAACCTCGGATAGTGATAGCCTCTTTCTCGGTGGAGAAACCTCTCCACAATCGGTCTCAAGAAGATATAAGATAAGTTCACGAGACACTAGGAGGAAAAAGCTCACAAGTATGCAGCAAAACACTTAAGCACGAAGCAACAGAGAGCACAAGCACAGCCCAGCCCAGCCAAACTCCTCAAGTTTTCTGTCTGTTTACCGCTACCGCTCCTCTGCTTCCAGCTTCGTCTTAAGCTTCTTCTCCCATCACCAGGCTCTCCATCAGCATCCACTGAAGCCACGGCCTGACTCCCTGAACACACAGTCCACTGAAGACCTCTCCAGCAGAGCCTCCGTCAGTTGCCAGCCGTGCGCCAGAAGCCGTTGAGACCTGAAACGAGTAAATAGACAAACCTGGACCAAGGAAAGTCCTCAGTTGACTCTCCTCTATGGTTTGAATCCTCCCTGTATTACCTGTACACTCATCAGAAGCTTAGCAATGCGTATCACAAAGAAATCACAGTGTATCAGAGAAAGCGCAGAGAAAACAGATGTGATCAGAGTGTTTGACATCGATTTCAAATTAAAGTTACAGCTACTGATCGGTCACTAGACCGATCAGAGAGGATCCTGATCGGTCACCAGACCGATCAGGGTTAGCCCAAACCGATCAGGCTCCAGCCTGATCGGTCCACAGTGAGAAACCAGAAATCGTGGATTCTTGTGATCGGTCACCAGACCGATCCAGCAGTCTGCTTGCCACAACCCGCAGGAACTACACGCCTGATCGGTCACCAGACCAATCAGGCTATGCCCTGATCGGTCTGGTGACCGATCAGGTCACTCCCTGACCGATCAGGAGCCATCCTGATCGGTCATAATGAGGAACTCGCGATATTGATCGTTCACCAGAACGATCAGAAGCTCTCCCTGATCGGTCACCAGACCGATCAGGAGCCGAACAGAGGCCAACCAATGTTTCTGTTCTCTCCCTGATCGGTCACCAGACCGATCCACAACAGGGAGTTCGTGCCAACTCCCTGATCGGTCATCAGACCGATCTAGCCAAGAGCAATTCCACCCTAAGTCAAGAGAACGGGCTCCCAGCCTTCTCTAACTCGTGCTCAGTCCCCCAGACCAAGACTCCGTGCCCAGCTTCACTCACTGGGACTTCACCTAGTCCCACTAGGTGTGCCTAGTCCCACTAGGTCTTTTCCCATGCCAGCGTCCGATCTCCCCAATCCACCTGGACTTTATCTAGTCTCACTAGGTGTGTCTAGTCCCACTAGGTCTTTTTGTTGGGTTCTCCCGGCACAAAATAATAAAAAAATGCAGCGGAAACAAGAACCCACGAGCGATCCATGCGAAAGAAAACTCGTATAAAACTATCTATCTAATAGATTTATCTACTGTTTATACCTTTGAAGCGTGCCCTTCGTATATCCCGCTCGTCCAAGATGCGCCGGATCTCTTGCACGTTCAAACGTCCGTGCCTCTATTCGTATCCACACGGACACAATCTCTCAACTTCGGGAGAACTACCTTAGTTGTGCTAGCAATTTGAGGTAGCTCGAAAAACACCAATAACCTTACAATAAGGTTTCGACCAAGAAGGGAGGAGAGGAAGAAGAGAAGAAGGGAAGAAGGAAACACTTAGCTTTCTATTCAAAATGACTTGGCCCCTTTTATATTCATCCCTTGAATACCAAGAGTCATTTATCTCTTTGCCTTCCCTTCATTAAAGCCAATAAAGAGCACATCTTTCCATGTGACTCTTCATCTTCTCATCATCCAATGAAGAGAGACTTTTCTCTTTCCTGCATGCAAATCCGACCGGGCCACTCGAGCTTCCGACTCGGTCTCCCGACCAAGTCTCCCGAGTGTCGAGCCCCGACTGCCGAGTGTCGAGCCTCGACTGCCGAGTGATGACCCAGTCTGTCGAGCTCCCAGCCCAGTCCACCGAGTGCCGAGCTCCCGACTCAATCTGCCGACCTCCCAGCTCAGTCTGCCGAGTGCCGAGCTCCCGACCTGCGCTCCCGAGTTCCCAACTCGAGCTCAGATCACTCGAGTTCCCAACTCGAGCTCAGATCTCCCGAGGTCCCAACTCGGGCTCGGACTCCCCGAGTTCCCCAACTCGGGCTCGGACTCCTCGAGTTCCCCAACTCGGGCTCGGACTCCCCGAGTTCCCAACTCGGGCTCGGACTCCCGAGTTCCCAACTCGGGCTTTGACTCCCGAGTTCCCAACTCGGGCTCAGGCCGGCCCGATAAGATTTCCCGAAGCATTGTGTCCTTTGTGTGCGACCCAATAGGTTCTCGTGACGTTGGCAATGCGCCTAAACACTTTAGACACATAAGCAATGAGCGGCATCTAGCAATGTATCATTGCTACCCAAGTAACAAGAAAAATCGAGATCTGACTAAACCTCCGTGACTATGATAGTGTATGACCTTGTCCTTCTATCCTTGATATCTAGATTAACCAATGAGGCATAGACCGTGTCATCCTCAATCAATCTTGTGTTTCTTGATCCCCGAGTAGACTCACTCAAACAAATGAGCTCAATATCTCATATTGACTCATTTGAGCATGGTCATGCGTTTCAGTAGTCCTACTCGATTAAGGGGCCCACAGATATCACTCCCGTCATATGGGAGGGATAGATCCCATCTGCATCACTCACATCCCTCCGCATAATTCATTACATACCCAGTGATCGCCTTTATAGTCCACCCTATTACGGGTGACGTTTGACAATACCAAAATACATAACTCCTTATGTAGGAAACCGTAGTGACTTCAGATCTAAGGACTATTCATACCAATAGTCACATGAGAAAGTTTATGACACTCATATGATAATCTATGAAACTTTCTCATGGCGGGTCATTCAGTACACATTCTCTAATGTATACCCATGTATTAACTTGATATCACATATCCATGACTTGTGAGCTCAAGTCATCTGTTGACCTACATGCTAGTCTCCATGCATTAATATTGTCCCTGAATGTTAATGCTCGACTAGGAATAATTTAGTGTAGTGTTCTCTACATTATCTCACTATCGATTCAACCAATCGACATAATGTAGATAAGAACCTACTACACAAGAACATTATTATACTTAGTTATTCGGCACAGAACAAAGTAAGTATAATAACCAAATATGCCTTTATTAATAATAGAATATGATACAAAAATATCCCTTGTCAATCATCACATGATTGGCCCTAGGGCTCCTACTAACACTTTTCCCATACCAGCGTGTGATCTCCCGATCCACCTGGACTTCACCTAGTCCCAGTAGGTGTGTCTAGTCCCACTAGGTCTTTTCCCATGCCAGCGTGCGATCTCCCCGATCCACCTGGACTTCACCCGAATTCATTCAACCAAACTTAAATCATTGTCAACACCAAAACAACAATCGGGCCAGACTGCATCAACATAAACGAGACTGTATGGAAGGAAATTAAATCTAGATCATATTCAAGATCAAGCATAAGTATCAAGCATGATAACAAACGGAAGCAGATTAAGATAAATAAAACCTACTGCACATAATATCAATAGTCATGCATAAAGATAAAGTAAAACTACAGAAACAAGCAAGAAGTACCCACCTCCAAATAGAAGAATCTGAAGGGAAGAGAATAACCCGCCAATAATCAGAAACAATAATCTAAATCAAGTTCCTGTATCAAAGGGTATATTTAAATTGCTATCACACAGCAATAGTAAGTAGATAATAAATTCTTAAGACATATTAGGGTTAACCTAATTATACATTTTCTATTTAATTACTTCTAGTTTAATGAACAGGTTCCTAATTACCCCGCGTTATTAAGGTAAGGTTCACTTTAGATTTAATCCCAAATTCAAAATCATCCAGCTTAGCTTATTAGGTTTAAGTTTCAAATTAAACCTAACCTCCCCCAAATCCAAGTATCGTGTGGCAACATCACAAGATCTAAATACTAAAACAGACCCAATTCCAAACCGAGGTACTAAACCACAAGTTTCACATCCTAAACAAGTTTCCATCAAACTTAAGTAATGTAATTATCTACACCAAAGTTTTGGTCTCAAGAGATGGCAACACTGTTAGTAGGAGCCCTAGAGCCAATCATATGATTATTGACTAGGAACTTTTTGTATCATATTTTATCATTAATAAAGACATGTTTTGATTATTATACTTACTTTATACTTGTGCAAAATTGTTGATGCAGTCTGGCCCGGTTGTTGTTTTGGTGTTTGACAATGATTTAAGTTTGGTTGAGTGAATTTGGGTTAAAGTCCTGGTCGGGGACTGGGCATGAAACCCTGGTGAGTGAAGCCAGGTCCTAGCTTGTGAAGCTAGGTTGAAATCCCGGTGAGTGAAGTCGGGTCCTGGTGAGTGAAGCCAGGTGATGAAAATCCCGGTGAGTGAAGCCGGGTCCTGGTGAGTGAAGCCAGGTGTTGGAAATCCCGGTGAGTGAAGCCGGGTCCTGGTGAGTGAAGCCAGGTGGTGAAAAGTCCTAATTCGGAAGGGTTGGGTGAAAAGTCCTAGCTTGGAGGGCTAGGTGAAAAGTCCTAACTTGGAGGGTTAGGTGCAAATTCCCATCCTGGAGAATTATGTGAAAAGTCATGGCTTGGAGGGTCAGGTGCCTAGCTTGGAGGGCTAGGTTGGATGAAGGTCTAACTCGGAGGGGTTGGGTGAAAAGTCCTAGCTTAGAGGGCTAGGTGAAAAGTCCTAGCTTGGAGGGCTAGGTGAAAAGTCCTAACTTGGAGGGTTAGGTGCAAATTCCCAACTTGGAGAGTTAGATTGAAAAATCCTTAGCTTAGAGGGCTAAGGTGAATGAAATCCTAGCTTGGAAGGCTAGGTCTGCGTCCCTGGATCGGTCTGGTGACCGATCAGGGAGTTGGCACGCTGCTCCTTCGTGGATCGGTCTGGTGACCGATCCAGCGATGTCTGATCGGTCTGGTGACCGATCAGGGAGTGTGTGTTTCACTCACTGCATAGCTCCTGATCGGTCTGGTGACCGATCAGGGAGCGAACAACGAGTTGAGTTCCCTTGCTAATCAGGTCCAGAACGGTCCGGTGACCGATCAGGGACTTAGGATTTGATTAAAGAATCACTGTTCACTCAAGCCTGATTGGTCTGGTGACCGATCAGGCTGGAGCCTGATTGGTCTGGTGACCGATCAGGCAGGAGCCTGATTGGTCTGGGGACCAATCAGGAGTGTGCAGAAGACTTCTGGATCGGTCTGGTGACCGATCAGGCTCCTCCCTGATCGGTCTGGGGACCGATCAGGAGCAGAACTTTAATTCAAATATGTTGTCAGAAGTCTGTTTTCACTGCCGATTCTCTGCTACTTGCTGATATCTTTTTGATATGCATTGCTAAGCCTCTGTTGGAGTGTGCAGGTGATAGCAGGTGATTCAAACACTCAAGGAGGGTCAATGGGAGGCTTTCCTTGGAGCAGGTTTGGATTTATTATGTTTTCAGATCTCAACGGCGTCTGGCGCATCTGGCAACTGACGAAGGCGCGGCTGGCAACTGACGGAGGCTCAGCTGGAGGAGTGTCCAGTGGACTGAGTGCTCAGAGAGGTCAGTGGGTCAGGGTGTGAGTCAGTGGTGCTGATGGAGTTGGCGACGTTGAGCAGGAGCTTAAGTGGCGAAGCTGGAAGCAGAGGCGAACAAGACAGAAAACTGGGAGAAGTTTGGCTGGGCTGTGTTTGTGCTCTGTTGCTTTGTTCTTGAGCTTTCTTGTACATCTTTGTGAGCTTGTCTTCTCGAGTGTCTCGTGTGCTTAATCTTGTATTCATCTACTGAGACAGCTTGTGGAGAGGTTACTCCACCGAGAAGGAGGCGCTTGATATCCGGTGTTCACCGGGGCTTGATCTGCCGACGATCAAGGGATCGCCCACCTTACGGCACGCCAAGGAGTAGGGGCAAGTTATCCCCGAACCTTGTACATCTCCGTCTTAGCGTTTGTTTGGTTTGCGTTTCTTTCTTTGCTTAGTTTTTGTTCTGCATTTGCTTCCGCTGTCTAACCTTGAAGTGCAGAAGTTTGGAAAGAAAGCAAGAAATTGTGTCTAGCTAGATTCACCCCCCCTCTCTGGCCATCTCGTCTCCAACAAGTGGTATCAGAGCTTGGGGCTCTACTTCAACGGCTTAACATCCGAGAGCTAACAAAGATGGCCATGGGAAGAGAAGGGTTTAGCACCAGCCGACCTCCACTCTTTGAAGGCACTGATTTTCCATATTGGAGGTTGAAGATGGAGTTTTACCTAAAAACTAACCTCAGCATGTGGTTTGCTGTCAAGGAAGGTTTTTCTACTCCTAAAGATGCTGAGGGAAAAGAGATGAACTTCTCAAGTTGGTCGGCAGATCAAATCCGGAGAGGTGAAGCCGATGCGAAAGCGGTGGTAACTTTGCAATGCGGGTTAACCAAGGACAACTAATCAAGGTTGGTCCCTTCACAAGTGCTAAAGATCTATGGAGCAAGATCATTGAGCTCCATGAAGGAACTCAAGATACCCGGACTGCCAAGAAGGACCTCCTTCTCAGCCAACTCCAAAATCTGTCCATGAGAGAGGAAGAAACTGTAAGTATACTCCATGGACGATTCAAGGAGATCCTAAATGGTCTACACTCCATCAATGAGAAGGTTGAGAACCGAGATCTTATAAGGTATGTCCTCAAAGCTTTTCCTAGGAATGCCTTGTGGTCATCCATGGTGGATGCTTACAAGGTTTCCAAGGATTTATCTTTTGTCAAGTTAGAAGATCTATTTTGTGAAATGGAACTACATGAGATCTCTAACAAAAGTTCAAAAGAGAAAGGTATTGCTTTAGTGGCAGGGAACAACAAGAAGAAGAAGGGGAAGAAGAAGGAGAAGGAAGTTGTTTCATCTTCATCCTCATCCGAGTCCGAGGAGGAGGGCAGCTGGTCTTCTTCCTCCAGATGGCAACTTTGTTAGAAGAATGATGAGGAAGAGCCGGCGCCTCAAGGGTAAAGGTAACCCTAGTGAAGTTAAGATTGATAAATCTAACATTACTTGTTATGAGTGTAGCAAGAAAGGGCATTACAAGGATGAATGTCCAAAGTTAAAGAAGAAGAAGGATAAATCAAAGAAGAAAAGGAAGGCCTTGAGGGCCACATGGGATGAATCGTCCTCTAGTTCATCCGAAGAAGAGGAGGAGAAGAACACTCATAACTTTGCCCTCATGGCCATAGAGGATTCAAATGAAGAGGAGAGTGGAGACGAATCAAGCTCCTCAACCGTGCCTTCATCATCTTCGGATGATGAAGAGGTAATCTCTCCCGAGCTAGATAAGTGTTATAGAACCATTGCATGTCTAGCTAGGTTGCTTAAAAAATCTAAGACCAAAGTTAAATCTTTGAAATTGGAAGTAGAACATTTAAAAACCTCTAAGGATGAGGTAATTGATGACTTGCATGTTAAGACCCTTGAGAATGACAATAAGGACTTGAGGAGCAAAATTGAGGATCTCAAGAATATTCTTGAGAAGTTTTCAACTAGCTCTAAAACGTTAGACATGATCTTAAATTCCCAAAGGGCGGTTTACAATAGGGCCGGTATAGGTTACCGACCTAAGGAACCGACCTTTGTATCCTTAATGTCAAGAACCCAATCTAGAGCACAAAATAATTCTAGGGTTCAAAAGGTTAGAAAGAAAAAGACTAAGGCATGGGTGCCTAAGTCCTTCATTGTAGATTCATTAGGTCCCAAAATTTGGGTACCTAAAACCTCAATCTTTAGAATTGTATAAGCATTAATTGAGGGGGAGCATCTATCAACATAGGTTGTTGATAAGTGGTGCTCCAAACCCAAGGCTAAGGTTATACTAGTTTCAAAATAAGTCAACGAGCTTTGGAAATTATTTTTATATATTACATGAAGGGTTTAGATTCACACATAATTTGCTCTTGCCATGAATTGCTTAGATTAATTGGTTTTATTGTTGCAATTTATAGTTTCCTGCAAATTATGATTTATGACTCAAGCTTAAGGTGTTTTGTTTGGTAAACATGATTGAGTATGCCATGATTTTACTGGTTGTGTGATTAACATTAATCTATGGCATGCAAAGTTTGGTTAAGAACAAGATAAACATATAGCTTATGATAATCCTTATGAAAATTCCACAAGGACTCAATGCTTAAGTTCTATGACCTAGTGATTCCCTTGTATTAAACTAAGGTTTCTTGATATGATCATGCTCTGATACAAACATGTTTTGATACTCAATTTCATGTTTAGAGAACACCATCATGCTTTGACTCAAATAGTGTTGTAGAACATGGATGCATGCTAAAGAACAAGTATGGACACATTGAAAATCTCACAATACATCATTAGACAAGAACATGAACTTAAGGTCTAGGTTCAGTGTTTTCTTGAAATGAATCAAAAGAATTGGCATGTATTCAAGGTCTTCACACTTAGTGTTGCTTATGATGGTAAATGAACTTGATAAAAAATTGGGAACTTAATCATACCTTGATACTAGTGTTATATAAGCATGATTTGAAAATTTGATCATACCTTGTGTATCATGAAATTTGATCATACTTGGAATATTTTGATTCACACATGATCATGCCAAGAACATGCTTAGAACATAACTGATCATACAAACCTGGTTTTGGGACTCAAGTTCATGATTAAGAACATACTCATCATGCCTTAAACCTTGTTTTTATATGCTTCAATGTCAAATGATATTATCATAGGAAATGTGTTAGGATATATATTTTGGTTAAGGGACCCTTTTTAGGAACAAATGGATCAAATCTAATTGAATAAGGGTTTAGGAGAGGTTGAGAATTGAACAAACTCGATTCTGAAATTTTGGAATCTGAACGACTTGGAAATAACTTTCTGTATCACACCTGATCGGTCTGCCGACCGATCAGGACTCACTCTGATCGGTCCGGTGACCGATCAGATCAATGCTGATCAGAGGTATCAGAATACTTTCCAGACCGATCTCCTTTTCATCAAATTGTATCAGTGGAATGATCATACCACCAACAAAACTGATACACACAAATCCGATACAAACCAAGTCCAATTGAAACATATTTGATCACCCATTGGTACAAACCTGGTACTAAGGGAGCACAAATTTGTTCAAGTGATACAAACCTGGTACTTAATAGTGATTTGATACAAACCTATGTTGGAATGTTCAAATTCATAAGAAAGGGTTTGTTGAGTCATGACTCTTGTTCTTAATGTCGTGTTTCGAAAATTTTTCTGAAATATCGAATATCAATAGAGTCTACTCCACGGTTATGGAATGCCAATTGTTAATGCAGTCTGATCAGGAACGTATCAGAGTTTCAGGAATTTTTCTGAAATCTGATTGCTGCCCAGACTAATCATAAATTCTTCTGTATCACGTAATCAACAGACCTGGTTGGTCGTGGAGACCAATCAGGACTATGTTTCATATACAGATGCATTCCTTACTCGTCCTATGAAGCATATACATATTTGACCATAATATACTTCTGTATATGTCTTCACATGGAAGTCCAAGTGTTAGTGCAGTCCGATCTTGAACGAATCAGAATTACAGAAATTTTTTTGAAAATTGTTCGTTCATAGATAAATCAGAAATTTTTCTGTATCAATCATAAGTCTGATGAAGCTGCATTATTACTTGTCGTATGAAACATATACATGCTTGACCATGATATTATTCTGTATATGTTTTCATGTGAATTTCACACTTTTGGTGTATGATGCATATATGTTGTTGCCATGATACATTTATGGTATATGCCTCTCATATGCAATTCAAAATTATGCTTTGATTATTTTGGGTTTGGGGAGATACCCGTGTTTGAGGGGGAGATATGTTTAAACTTAATAACCATATCCTTTTCGATGTTTGACAAAGGGGGAGAAAATGGTTGATTAAGTTTATGGTTATTATAGGGGGAGGATCATGATTCCCTTATAAGAATTGAACGGATTTCAATTGATTGATACCTAAACTTAAATCGGGTTGTCAAACAACAAAAAGGGGGAGATTGTTGATGCAGTCTGGCCCGGTTGTTATTTTGGTGTTTGACAATAATTTAAGTTTGGTTGAGTGAATTTAGGTTAAAGTCCTGGTCGGGGACTGGGCATGAAACCCTGGTGAGTGAAGCCAGGTCCTAGCTTGTGAAGCTAGGTTAAAATCCCGGTGAGTGAAGACGGGTCCTGGTGAGTGAAGCCAGGTGATGGAAATCCCGGTGAGTGGAGCCGGGTCCTGGTGAGTGAAGCCAAGTGATTGGAAATCCCGGTGAGTGAAGCTGGGTCCTGGTGAGTGAAGCCGGGTCTGGTGAGTGAAGCCGGGTCCTGGTAATTGGAAATCTCGGTGAGTGAAGCCGGGTCCTGGTGAGTGAAGCCAGGTGTTGGAAATCCCGGTGAGTGAAGTCGGGTCCTGGTGAGTGAAGCCAGGTGTTGGAAAAGTCCTAATTCAGAAGGGTTGGGTGAAAAGTCCTAGCTTGGAGGGCTAGGTGAAAAGTCCTAACTTGGAGGGTTATGTGCAAATTCCCATCCTGGAGAATTAGGTGAAAAGTCCTGGCTTGGAGGGTCAGGTGCCTAGCTTGGAGGGCTAGGTTGAATGAAGTTCTAACTCGGAAGGGTTAGGTGAAAAGTCCTAGCTTGGAGGGCTAGGTGAAAAGTCCTAACTTGGAGGGTTAGGTGCAAATTCCCAACTTGGAGAGTTAGATGGAAAAATCCTTAGCTTGGAGGGCTAAGGTGAATGAAATCCTAGCTTGGAAGGCTAGGTCTGCGTCCCTGGATCGGTCTGGTGACCGATCAGGGAGTTGGCACGCTGCTCCTTCGTGGATCGGTCTGGTGACCGATCCAGCGATGTCTGATCGATCTGGTGAACGATCAGGGAGTGTGTGTTTCACTCACTGCACAGTTCCTGATCGGTCTGGTGACCGATCAGGGAGCGAACAGTGAGTTGAGTTCCCTTGCTAATCAGGTCCAGAACGGTCCGGTGACCGATCAGAGACTTAGGATTTGATTAAAGAATCACTGTTTACCCAAGCCTGATTGGTCTGGTGACCGATCAGGCTAGAGCCTGATTGGTCTGGTGACTGATCAGGCAGGAGCCTGATTGGTCTGGTGACCGATCAGGCGCAGCTAGGATTTGATTAAAGTTTCAGCCTGATTGGTCTGGTGACCGATCAGGCTGGATCCTGATTGGTCTGGTGACCGATCAGGCTGGAGCCTGATTGGTCTAGTGACCGATCAGGAGTATGCAGAAGACTATGGATCGGTCTGGTGACCGATCAGGGTCCTTCCTGATCGGTCCGATCAGGCGCAGAACTTTAATTCAAATATGCTGTCAGAAGTCTGTTTTCACTGCCGATTCTCTGCTACTTGCTGATTTCTTTTTGATATGCATTGCTAAGCCTCTGTTGGAGTGTGCAGGTGATAGCAGGTGATTCAAACACTCAAGGAGGGTCAATGGGAGGCTTTCCTTGGAGTAGGTTTGTATCTATTGTGTTTTCAGGTCTCAACGGCGTCTGGCGCATCTGGCAACTGACGAAGGCGCGGCTGGCAACTGATGGAGGCTCAGCTGGAGGAGTGTCCAGTGGATTGAGTGCTCAGAGAGGTCAGTGGGTCAGGGTGTGAGTCAGTGGTGCTGATGGAGTTGGCGACGTTGAGCAGGAGCTTAAGTGGCGAAGCTGGAAGAAGAGGCGAACAAGACAGAAAACTGGGAGAAGTTTGGCTGGGCTGTGTTCGTGCTCTCTGTTGCTTTGTGCTTGAGTTTTCTTGTACATCTTTGTGAGCATGTCTTCTCGAGTGTCTCGTGAGCTTAACATTGTATCCATCTGTGAGATCACTTGTGGAGAGGTTTCTCCACCGAGAAGGAGGCTTCTACTATTCGGAGTTCACCGGGGCTTGATCTGCCGACGATCAAGGGATCGCCCACCTTACGGGCATGCCAAGGAGTAGGGGCAAGTTATCCCCGAACCTTGTAAACGATCCTTGTTAGCGATCCTTGGTTTGTATTCTCTGTTTCTGCAATTTTGTTAAGTTTTCTTCTCTGCGTTTGTTTTGTTTCCGCTGCTACTAACTTAAGTGCAGAGAAGATTTGAAAAGAGCCTAGAAATTATGTCTGGCTATATTCACCCCCCCCTCCCCTCTCTAGCCATCTTGTTCCCAACAACATTCACCCCCCCCCCCTCTCTAGCCATCCAAGCACCAACAAGTGGTATCAGAGCTTGGGGCTCTGCTCAAACGAACTAACACCCGAGACTCAACAAGAATATCAATGAGAAAAGGATTTAGCACCACCCCACCTCCCTTCTTCGATGGGGTAGATTTTCAGTATTGGAGATCTCGCATGGAGTACTACATCAAGACCGATATTGGAATGTGGTTCTCCGTGAAGGAAGGATTCATCCCTCCAAGAGACGCTGAGGGAAAAGAGTTGGAGTCCTCAAGGTGGTCAGCTGAGCAAACTCGGAAAGGAGAAGCCGACGCAAAGGCAGTGGTCACATTGCAGTGCGGGATGACCAAGGACCAACTAATCAAAGTTGGTCCCTTCATAAGCGCCAAGGATCTATGGAACAAGCTCATCAAACTCCATGAGGGCACCCGGGACTCAAGGATAGCCAAGAGGGACTTGTTCCTCAACCAACTACAAAACCTAACCATGAAGGAGTCCGAGACGGTAAGTGAACTCCATGGTCGTTTCAAGGAGATACTCAACGGTCTCCACTCCATTGATGAAAAGGTCGTGAACCGCGACCTTGTGAGGTACGTTCTAAAAGTCTTTCCAAGGAATGTCTTGTGGTCATCCATGGTGGATGCCTACAAGGTATCCAAGGATTTGTCAATTGTTAAATTGGATGATTTGTTTTGTGAAATGGAGCTACACAAAATGGCTAACAAAGGCCCCAAGGAGAAGGGGATTGCACTTGTGGCAGGGGACAAGACCAAGAAGAAGAAGGAAAAGAAGGAGAAGAAGGAGGAGAAGGAGGTCTCTTCTTCTTCATCCGAGTCCGAGTCTGAGGAGGATGGTAGCGAGTCATCTTCATCTGAGATGGCTAATTTCGTAACGAGGATGATAAGGAAGAGCCGACGATACAAAGGCAAAGGTAACCCTAGTAAAGTTAAAATTGATAAGACTAATGTTACTTGTTTTGAGTGTAGCAAGAAAGGACATTACAAGAGTGAATGTCCAAAACTCAAGAAGAAGGAGGAGAAATTGAAGAAGTAGAAGAAGAAGGCTTTGATGACCACGTGGGATGAATCTTCTTCTAGTTCATCCGAAGAAGAGAAGGAGGAAAAGAGTACTCGCCATGTAGCTCTCATGGCTATTGAAGATGAGGAGAGCTGTGATGAATCCATGGACTCTTCAAACGCGGCTTCATCATCTTCGGATGATGAAGAGGTAATTTCTCCCGAATTAGACAAATGTTATAGAACTATTGCATGCTTAACCAAATTGTTAAAGAAATCTAAAGAAAAGGTTAAGTCATTAAAAGTAGAAGTAGAACAACTAAAATCCTCTAAGGACGAGGATCTTGATGACTTGCATGTAGAAGTTTTAGAAGATGAAAACAAAACCTTGAAGAGTGAGGTTGAGAAACTCAAGAGTGTTCTTGAGAAATTCTCAACTAGCTCCAAGACTTTAGACATGATCTTAAATGCTCAAAGGGCGGTTTACAACAAGGCCGGTATAGGTTACCGACCTAAAGAACCAACTTTTATTTCTTTGATGTCTAGGACTCATGTTAGATCACCTAAGGTTGATAAGGTCCAAAAGAAAGTGGTCAAGGCATGGGTGCCTAAGTCATGCATTGTAGATGCTTTAGGTCCCAAGATTTGGGTACCTAAATCTTCCATTTTTCGTATTGTGTAGGCCTTGATTGAGGGGGAGCATCTATCAACTTGGTTCATTGATAGTGGGTGCTCCAAACATATGACCGGTGATAGATCTTTATTCACTACCCTACAAAGTAAAAGTAGAGGTAATGTATCTTTTGATAACAATGGTAGTCTTAAGGTTGTAGGGATAGGAGACATTCAGATATCCGAATGTCTTAGAATTAAAAATGTCCTTCTAGTCAAGGGGATGACATTTAATCTCCTAAGTTTCAGTCAATTGTGTGATGCGGGTTACACAATTGATTTTCATTCAAGTCAATGTCTAGTTAGACAAAATGACACACTTGACATGGTACTAGTAGGCACAAGGATAGATAACATTTATCAAGTTTCTTTTAAAAGTGCTATTAATGCTTCTGTTAAGTGTTTCATGTTAAGAGAAGATGAGTTCACCCTTTGGCACCGGAGATTGGCACATGTGAACATAAAGAACATTCGGAAATTGGCCAACAAGGGACTAGTTCATGGCTTACCAAGCATCAAGTACGAAAAGGAAAAGATTTGTGATGCATGTCAAATGGGTAAGAAAACGAAATCTTCACACAGAGGTAAAAGCGTTGTAAGTACCTCTATTGCTTTAGATTTACTACACATGGATTTGTTTGATTGTAGTACAATTATATCTTTAAATGGTAGTAGGTATTGTTTTGTGATCATTGATGACTTTACTAGATACACTTGGACATATTTTCTAAAATATAAGGATCAAACCCTAGATGTTTTTATTTCATTTTGTAGAAGAGTTGAAAATGAAAAATCTACAACAATTAAAACAATTAGGAGTGATCATGGAGGAGAATTTCAAAACCTAAGATTTTTAGAATTTTGTCAAGAGAGAGGATATAGACATGAGTTCTCCACTCCTAGAACACCACAGCAAAATGGTGTTGTAGAAAGGAAGAACCGAGTCTTATAAGAGGCTACACAAAGCATGCTCAATGAATACTCTTTACCGAGTTACTTATGGGCTGAAGCTGTGAACATAGCTTGCTATGTGCAAAACTGAGTTCTCATTCATAGATTTTTAGGAAAGACTCCTCACGAACTTTGGTTTGGAAAACCACCTACAATTAAACATCTAAGGGTGTTTGGGTGTAAGGTGTTTATTCTAAACACCAAGGACCATCTTGGAAAGGTCACAGCGAAAGCTGATGAAGGGATACTGGTCGGGTATTCTCTTGTCAGCAAAGCGTATCGAGTCTATAACAAAAAGTCTAGATTGGTCGAAGAATCTTCTGATGTTGTTTTTGAGGAGATCCCAAAAGCAATTGATCAATCAGAAGATGTAGAAGGACTTCAATTCGAACTTAGGAAACTAGGTTTGGATGGGAGTCCGAGTGTTGGAGATGGTGCTGATGAATTTGATGACGGTGAACCTAGATAACAAGTAGCTCAGCCGGACCCTGAGGCTGAGCCTGTGTCTAGTGACACCATCCAAGAAGCACCTCCAACACCAAGGCAAACTAGGTTAACCTCTAGTCATCCCCAAAACTAAATTGTTGGAGACATCCATCAAGGGGTTAGAACTAGATCATTCTTTAGGAATGAGGCTAATGAAGTTGCCTTAATTTCAGAAATCGAACCTAGGAAAATTGACGAGGCATTGCATGATCCCGATTGGATCATTGCTATGCAAGACGAATTAGGATAATTTGAAAGAAGCCAAGTTTGGGACTTAGTCCCTAGACATAAGAAGACCACCATTATTGGAACCAAATGGGTCTTCAAAAACAAATTGAACCATAAGGGAGAAATCGTAAGAAACAAAGCACGCTTGGTAGCCAAGGGCTATAGTCAAGTTAAAGGCCTTGATTACAATGAGACCTATGCTCCCGTGGCACGATTAGAATTCATTCGATTGATGCTTGCATTTGCAGCACATAGAGGTTTCAAACTCTATCAAATGGATGTTAAATCGGCCTTCCTAAATGGTTTCATAAGATAAGAGGTCTATGTCGAACAACCTCTGGGGTTTGAGAATTTCGAATTTCTAAACCACATGTTCAAGCTCAAGAAGGCACTTTACGGCCTTAAACAAGCACCTCGTGCTTGGTATGAGCAGTTGTCGACATTTCTTATCGGAAAAGGCTTCGTGAGAGGACAAATATACCCTACACTATTTCTACGAAGAGATGGTGACAATATATTTGTAGCCCAAGTATATGTCGATGACATAATTTGTGGCTCCAACAATAAGGGCTATTTAAATGAGTTTATTGGACACATGGAGAGTGAATTTGAGATGAGTCTAGTGAGAGAATTGACTTTCTTCCTTGGACTCGAAATCAAACAAACTCGAGATGGAATCCATGTGCACCAATCAAAATACACTCAAGAGATGCTCAGAAAATTTAATATGAGTGACTCTAAAGAGGTAACCACTCCCATGGCGACAAACACAAGATTAGACAATGATGAGAGTGGTAAGCCCGTTGACCTAACTCAATATCAAAGCATGATAGGCAGTCTGCTATACCTCACAGCTAGTCGCTCAGATATACTTTTTGCTGTGGGTATGTGCGCTAGGTACCAAGTCTGTGCCAAGAAATCTCATTTGATTGTCGTTAAAAGAATTCTAAGATACCTTAAGGGCACGATTGGAGTCGGTCTTTGGTACCCCCGTACCGAGTCATTTGACTTAATTGGCTACACCGATTCCGACTATGCTGGGTGCAAGTTGGATCGGAAGAGCACAAGTGAGGGTTGCCAATTCTTAGGATCATCATTAGTGAGTTGGTCAAGTCGGAAGCAACATTGTGTTGCTCTCTTCATGACCGAGGCAGAATATATCGCCATGGGAGAGAGTGTATCACAATTGTTGTGGATGATACACACACTACTAGAGGACTATGGTGTTGAGGCAATCGGCCCTTAAATGATTGGAAGATCATGATTTTGATGTATGTGGTTGAATATGTTTAAGGTTAGAGTGTTATGTTGTATTTTATGTGTGTGATTGATTTTGCAGGACTTGGAGAATCACACATGTTGGACAGATCCGAGGGACGAGAGCCGAGGGAGGAGAGCTCCAAGGGCAAGCCGGGAAGTGGACTTCAAGGGCACACGTGAAGGGTGGCATGGAGGCAAGTCAAGGGAAGGCTTGCGTGCGCATCCGAGGGACGATAGCCAGAGGAAGAGGACTTCAAGAGGTAAGCCAAGGGAGCAGACCTGAAGGCATACGCGAAGGAGAAGGTCCGGAGTTGCTGAAGCTGAGCTGTGAGGCAAGGCAGTCGACTGCCAAAACCCATAGAAAGTTTGCGGCCTCGGACCAATCGACTGGCATTTGGGCAGTCGACTGGTATATCCCAAAAACTAGCCGTTGGCTAGCAATTAATGCTAGACCAGTCGACTGCCCTTGGGGCAGTCGACTGGTACGGGGCAGGACAGACTGCGAGTCTACCCTGTTCACCTATAAAAGGAGCACCTTTTTGTACGTGGACTGTACGGTTCCATACAGTGTCGAAGTGCTTCTCGTCTGAAGAGCGTTTTTCTTTTCCTCTCTTGTATTCTACTGTAATCTGAAAAGAGGAAGATCGATTGTAAAGATTTCTCCACCTCAAGGAGAGTTTTCGATAGTGGAAAGTGGTGCTCGCGGCGTGGATCTTTGGACTAGTCACCCATCCGGGTGGATACCAAGTAAACGATAAGTGTTAGCATTGTAATTGTTTTTATTTGCATATTATTTCCGCTGCGCTAACAGATTTGTAGAGATTAACGACGAAAGAGTGCTATTCACCCCCCCCCTCTAGCACGCCTAAACGATCCTTCATATGGATTAACCTATAAGGGTGTGCAAGTGTTGTGTGACAACATAAGCACAATAAACCTAACAAAGAATCCAGTCCATCATTCAAGGACCAAGCACATTGAAGTGCGTCACCACTTCATTAGGGATCATATTGCTAGAGGAGATATTGTACTCTCGCATGTAGAGTCAAAATCGAACCTAGCAGACATTTTCACTAAACCACTCCCCAAAAATAAATTTAGTTTCTTAAGGAGGGAGTTGGGAATGTGTCGTGCTTCATAGGATTGAAAAGAAAACAAAAAACCCTCATGATCATTTCAAATTGTTGGGGAACAATTATTGGGAAACTTGGTAACATCTCACACAAACTATAAGGCTTAACAAAATATTTTTGTTTGCTAGAAATGGGGTGAGATGCTAGGATCAACCTAATTACTCAAAATGTTAATGCATCCCTTGAGAAATTAGGTTGACGAGACAAAAATCAATAAGTTGACCAAGTATGGGGAAAACCAATGCATAATACATGTGTATTTGGTTCCATGATCATACTTGGACATTCCAATCAAGGAAACTTGATTGGAGACTTATTTTGATACAAACTTGTTTCAAATTGGATGTATGTTTTGATTAATTATGACTTCATTGGTTGGGCTCTTATTTTTACAACAGAGAGGTTGTTAAATCCATAAGGACTTTTGATTCTTGTTAAGGAATCAATTCTAGTCGAGGGAACACCTCCAAGATCGATAAACTTCCATCTGATCTTATCAGAATTCGAGAGGAGGTCTGAAACTACAATTTCTGAAAGGCATCAAACAGTTTCTGACATCTGATCGGTCCATCGACCGATCCAGAGTTGTGCTGATCGGTCCACAGACCGATCAGTGAGCTCACAGAAGGTTCACATAACCTTCTGTTCGATCCCTGATCGATCCACAGACCGATCAGGGACCCCTTGATTGGTCACCGGGCCGATCAGGAGTTGGCCTAATCGGTCATAAGGACCAATCACGAAATTTCGCGATAATCCACCGAAATCTTTCTGTCTTAGATCTGTTCGGTCCACTGACCGATCTGGCCACACTTCTGATCGGTCCACAGACCGATCAGAAGGTTCACAAAAATCTCGCAAACTCTCTATTGGCTCTCTGATCGATCGGCAGACCGATCAAGGGCTTCCCTGATCGGTCACCCGACCGATCAGGACCCAACCAGACCGATCAAGAGGTTCCCTGATCGGTCTGGGTACCCCCAGATTGAACGGTGATCCGATCGATCGCATTAACTTCGGTTGGTGGATCGGTCGACCAACCTATTAACTTCGTCAATCACATACATCTCCAACCCTAGCCGACCGAATCCCTCCTACTCAAGCTTCCTGCGATCTACTCCCTGCAGTTTGTGAGGTCTTGTGAGGTCACGAGTTTTTCTCCATCTGCAAGCGTTCCTCTCTTGCTCCTGCTTTTGATCCTTTAGATTGTTTTCCTTCTGTGCTACTGGGAGTGCCTCTCTGGCTCCTGATATCTCTCTTGCTCCTGAGATCCTTCTTGCATAAGTGGTGTGGCTGCCGTGAGTTCCTCTCTTGCTCCAGTGCTGTGAGTCCCTTCTGGGAGTTCCTCCGCAAGTTGCTGACAATTCCTCTACGCAATTCCTCCGCAAGTTGTCTGCTCTTCTTCCTGCGCAATTCCTCTACGCCCTCTGGGAGTTCCTCCGCAAGTTGCTGACAAGACCTTCTCCCAATCTACCAACCGAATGGCACCAAAGTGAGCTTGTTCATCATACTTGTGAATTTTCCCCTTGTATGTTTGCTTCATAACTTTTGTGTTTGGTGCTAACCATGTTGGTTCTTTTTGTGATTGTTTGTCGTGGCCTTCCCGTGACCTAAATCTCACTAATCAAACTTTATTTTCACTTGATCAAACCTCACTGATAATTTTCTTCACTGATCATACGTTATCTCACAAATTATTATGTTCACTTGATTCATTCCATCATTCTTGCCGTGACCCTCTTTTCATTTGATCGAAATTGTTGTGTATGTCATGATCCAATTTGTTGTCGTGACCTATTATCCCACCTTTAGGAAATCTTCCAAAGGGAAAGAACCTGCCGAGGTGGCCTCAAAGGGAAAGGGTTCATCATCATCTAGACCCTCCCAAAGACCCCAACCCTCTAGTAGTTCTAGATTTGTGAGTTCCTTCTTTGAACAGAAGTTCCTCAACACTACATTTAAGCCTCTCCCTTGTCGTACCATAGATAGATCTTTTGTATACGACAATTGTCCCTCGGTCAAACAAATCATCGAGTTCTATAATATGGAGTCTTTCCTTTTTCTGGAACGCGAGATCAATGTCGACTTGGTATCCGAATTCTATAACAACCTTTATTCCATTGCTGGCATTCATGCGTACACTACTCAGGTGGCCAAGAAAGACCTAGATTTTACTTACTCTACTTTCTCAGAGTATCTGGGCTTTCGGCGTTCACCGAATGGCTTTTCCCTGTTTCCTACCCTTCTGGCCTGTTTACCAGTTCCATTCTTGGATGTCACCCTAGATTCCATTTATGAGTACTTTTTCGACCACCCCAGGCCGGATGGTCTCGATGAGCTTGACAGTGACTTCCGTACTTTTGCTGCCCTCAGATTGTCTCCTGTAGATTACATTCCATTCAAGATCATCACCCAATTCATTCTGCCCATAACTTCAAAACATCTCTGCTGAGATCCGCCCATTCCACTGTCTGATGCTCTATGGGATGCATCGACAGTTGGATTTTGATATCATGGTGAGTATCTTCGAGTCCATCGTCTCCTATAGAGAGCCCAGTCGTCGCACCATCTACATGCCTTTTGGGCATATCATTACTGACTGGCTTCAGACGGTCGGTATAGATGTGACCAAGGGCAGGACCGTGCCCATGGTTCGGCAGGATTGCCGACTTGGCAAACACGTGTTTGCCAAGTCTGGCATCATTGTTGGACCTCAGGACCAGGGCCTTCTATGGAAGGATGGGAGGGGGTTAGGTGAGCTACCACGGGTCGCACACGTACAGGTACCAGCAGCTCCGGCTGTACATCATGAGGTGCCCGCTGCAGCCGACTACGAGTACGAGCCAGATCCTGATCTCCGCTGGTAGGTCGCAGAGCTGGAGCAGGCTATGCAGCACGAGTTGTTGGTGCAAGTTGCATCAATGATGTTTCTCTTTAAGTGTTTTAATGTTTGACAATACACTTAAGTCAGTGATACACTAAACAGACAAAGGGGAGCAAGAAAGAAGTAACCTAAGCAGAAGAAAAGTCCTAGTTAATCTAGGCATCGAAACCCCAAGTCCTAGCGAAGGGCTGCTAGGCACCTAGCGAAGGGCTGCTAGGTATTGTAACTTTAAGACCTAACGAAGGGATGTTAGGCACCTAGCGAAGGGCTGCTAGGCACCTAGTGAAGGACTACTAGGCATAGAAGACCTAGCGAAGGGCTGCTAGGCACCTAGCGAAGGGCTGCTAGGCACCTAGCGAAGGGCTGCTAGGTATAGAAGACCTAGCGAAGGATTGCTAGGCACCAGGCAAAGGACCGCTTGGTAACAAAGACCTAGCGAAAGGCTGCTAGGCACCTGGCGAAGGACTGCTAGGAAATGAAGACTTGGTCCGAGGGACTAAGTAACTTAGCTGAGCGATGACTAAGGATAGGAGTAGAGACGAGTCAGGGTTTGGGCGTCTCGAGATCCGGAGTAATCGGAAGCTAAGTAAAAAGTCCACCCGAAGGGCTGGGTGGCAACCGTCTCCTGAAAGGAGTAGGTGAAGGGCGAGTTCCCGGGGATAGGAACTCGTGCCGGTTCGACCTAGGGTTTCGTGCAAATCCGAAGTCCGAACCAAGTCCTTAAGACCACTATTATATGTATCTATGCTTTGTGGTTGTATATCTTGCAGGTACCAAGATTGGAAGATGGAGCAGCCTGCTGAAAGCCCTAGCCAGGGCGCCCTCATGCACCAGGGCGCCCTCGTGCACCAGGGCGCCCTCGTGCACCAGGGCGCCCTCGTGCACCAGGGCGCCCTCGTGCACCAGGGCGCCCTCGTGCACCAGGGCGCCCTCGTGCACCAGGGCGCCCTGGCCAGCAACCTGGTTCGCTGCTGCGAGTCCGAAGCAAGTGGATTAGCGTTGACTGGGTTCAAGATAGGCGCCCTGAAGATCCGGGGCGCCCTGAAGATCCGGGGCGCCCTGGTCAAAGCTGTTATCAGCTGCGGCGAGGTAGACACAGGGATAAAGTTTGACCGAGTCTTCTGGGGCGCCCCAGCGTCCAGGGTACCCCCAGGAGGCCTATATAAGGGGCTTCGACCCCTCAGCTTCAGACACACGTCCTAACTGCGATTCTATTCATTCCGACCGACGACAACGCGCTAAAGACGAGGCTCTGCGATCGGGAGGCTCCAGGAGGAAGTGTGCGGCACTTCGGAGGTCCAGATCGGCCGAGCTTCACATTTTTGCTTGGTTTGCAATTAATTACAGTATTTATTTTTCTTTATTATTGCTTGTAATATTGCACTGTAAGTCGGGTTTCTCCGCCTCCGGAAATTCCGGAAAGGAGACTATTAGTGGACTCAACGCCGAGTACATAGGCCTTGGATGTACTGACCCTGGGGGGTTGGGAACCAAGTAAATAAACCTGTCGTGTCCCCTGTTTTGCTTTCTTTTATTTTATTTTTATGTTTCCGCTGCACTAACGCTCTGAGTCCAGAAGTCTTACGAAAGTTTTCACGATCGATATTCACCCCCCCTCTATCGACGGCACCGGTCCTACAAGTGGTATCAGAGCTGAGCCGCTCTTCACCGGACTAACCGCCGACGGAGCAACGACGCCAGGAGTTGAGGGGGAGCCCAGGGGTGAATCAGGTACAATTTTTTTTTAATGTCTAATTTTAAATTGCATATTATTTGTTTCACGTGCAGGGAGAGAGGGCACTATAAAAATCAGTGCCCTACTCGTAAGACTCGGTCTACACCACCGGCGGCGAAGGAGGTACCAGCGCCAGGAGTCCGGAAGAACAAGGAACATGTACAATGCTTCAAATGCGAGAAGTACGGACACTACAAAAACAAGTGTCCAGCGAAGGTACGGAAAATTTATGTTCCGTTTCCTGCAATGTTTTGTGATAATTTAGTTAATTTTTCTGATAAATTAGAATTACTGCATAATAAAATTAGCCTCTTGCATGATAAGTTAGAAAATAAAGATATGACTAAAATATCAGAAATTAATTGTTTAATTCAAAATATAAATTCAGAAATTAGTAAAATTAATTCTGATAATTATTCTGATAATAATTCTGATAAAATCAATTCTGATAATATTACTGACAATTTTAATTCAGAAAAAGTTAATCCTAAGGATAACTCCGAATTTGAATTTGAAAACCTTAAGGATAATTCTGAGGATAAACATGATTTTATTGAAAATTATTCTGAGGATAAACATGATTTTATTGAAAATTATTCTGAGGATAAAAATGATTTTATTCTTGATAATAATTTAATTATAGATAATCCTGAAGACTACTATAAAACCTTAACTAGTGGCCCATTTTACTCCACACACTTTGAGGATATTGATTTTGAGGAGGAAATGGAATTTTCTAAGATTAGGGTCATAATTAATGAAAATTACAAAGGATCAAATAAATCAAAATTAATAGAAAAATTCGGAAAGAAAAATAAAAACGAAGAAGAAATTTTCGAAATAATGAAAATGATGAATTTAAACCCACAACTGTTAATTAAACCTTAGTTAAATCTTAATTAATTTAATTAAATCAATTAAATCTTAATTAATTCAATTAAATCATAATTAAATCAATTAAATCTTAATTAATTAAAAAAATCTTAATTAATTCAATTAAATCTTAATTAAATCAATTAAATCTTAATTAAATCAATTAAATCTTAATTAATTCAAATAAATCTTAATTAATTCAATTAAATCAATTAAACCTTAATTAATCAAATTAATTCAATTAAATCTTAATTAATCAAATTAATTCAATTAAATCTTAATTAATCAAATTAATTCAGTTAAATCTTAATTAATTCAATTAAATCTTAATTAATTCAATTAAATCTTAATTAATTCAAATAAATCTTAATTAATTCAATTAAACTAATCAATTCAATTAAACTTTAATTAATCTAATTAACTTTAATTAATTAATTTAATTCAATTAAACTTCAATTAAATCAATTTAATTCAATTTAACTTCAATTAAATCAATTTAATTCAATTTAACATCAATTAAATCAATTTAATTCAATTTAATTTCAATTAAATCAATTTAATTCAATTTAACTTCAATTAAGTCAACTTAATTCAATTAAACTTCAATTAAATCAATTTAATTCAATTAAACTTCAATTAAATCAATATTAATTCAATTAAACTTCAATTAAATCAATTTAATTCAGTTAAATCAATTAAATCAATTTAATTCAATTAAACTTCAATTAAAGTAACAAATAATTCGAATTAATCCACTTAAAATCAATTAAATTCAATTAAATTCGATTTAATCCACTTAAATTAAATTCAAATAATTCAAATTAATCCACTTAAATTCAATTAAATTCAATTAAATTCAAATAATTCAAATTAATTCACTTTTCAATTAAATTCAAATTAACTCAACTTTAATTCAATTAAATTCAAATTAACTCAATTTTAATTCAACTAAATCCAATCTTAAATCACTTAAACTTGAACCAAACTAAAACCTTACCCAAACCGCAATAATTAATTCAATAAAATCAAATATGTCAAAGTGGGTTGACATATTCGTAGGTTCACACGATATATATCAAATCGAGAATTTGATACATTCTTAGAAACAAAAATAAAATGTCTTGACTTGTTTGACTCATGCATAATTGTCATGCCATGCATTTGCTATTTTCCTTTAAAATATATGACATGTCATTCATATTTAATTTTCATGCATAATTTAGAAAGGTCATAAGAAAAAGATAATTGAAAT
>JAGFNQ010003011.1:0-24336 GCA_024364735.1 Boesenbergia rotunda | reverse complement strand
TGTGGGTCAACAAGGTTTCCTAGGATAGTGTCAGACTGGAAAATAGACCAAGTTAAGTAAAATATTAGATCTTCAAAATTCACACAGTTTTTCAGCACATACTTTGTGAAATATTATCATTTTTCTTAAAAATTTATAATAATATTTACTTGTTTGAAAACTCTCCAGGACACTTAGGAAATGCCCTTGTGATCAACAAGGTTTCCTAGGATGGTGTCAGACTGGAAAAGAAACTCAATCAAGTAAAATATTTTCAAAAAAAAGTACTTATGTCTTTTCAAATGTATTGTTAAGTACTTAATTTCTCAAAAAATATACTTATATTTTTTCAAAAAGGGATTTAAATAATCTTTTAAAAGTACTTGTACTCCTTACAAATCATCTTTTCAAAGTACTTATATTTTAAACCTAGAGCATTTTTCAAATTTATGCAATTTTTTTAAAAACAAAATTGCACTAAGTATTTTCAAAACAAAAATACAAAGTTTTTTATTGTTGATGCAAGTTTTTTTGATGCATGACAAAGGGGGAGAGAGTGCTTAAGTTAGAATTTTTTTTCAGTTAGAAAATTTTTTACTCTCCCAAAACCTATACCTTTTAGTTTTTCTATCCCAAGGATAGTAATTTAGCCCCTTAAACCAATCTAACTTAAGTTATTGTCAAACATCAAAAAGGGGGAGATTGTTGGTGCAAGTTGCATCAATGATGTTCTCCTTTATGTGTTTTAATGTTTGACAATACACTTAAGTCAGTGATACACTAAACAGACAAAGGGGAGCAAGAAAGAAGTAACCTAAGCAGAAGAAAAGTCCTAGTTAATCTAGGCATCGAAACCCCAAGTCCTAGCGAAGGGCTGCTAGGCACCTAGCGAAGGGCTGCTAGTATTGTAACTTTAAGACCTAACGAAGGGATGTTAGGCACCTAGCGAAGGGCTGCTAGGTATCGTAACCCTAAGACCTAGCGAAGGGCTGCTAGGCACCTAATGAAGGACTACTAGGCATAGAAGACCTAGCGAAGGGCTGCTAGGCACCTAGCGAAGGGCTGCTAGGTATAGAAGACCTAGCGAAGGATTGCTAGGCACCAGGCAAAGGACCGCTTGGTAACAAAGACCTAGCGAAGGGCTGCTAGGCACCTGGCGAAGGACTGCTAGGAAATGAAGACTTGGTCCGAGGGACTAAGCAACTTAGCTGAGCAATGACTAAGGACAGGAGTAGAGACGGGTCAGGGTTTGGGCGTCTCGAGATCCGGAGTAATCGGAAGCTAAGTAAAAAGTCCACCCGAAGGGCTGGGTGGCAACCGTCTCCTGAAAGGAGTAGGTGAAGGGCGAGTTCTCGGGGATAGGAACTCGTGCCGGTTCGACCTAGGGTTTCGTGCAAATCCGAAGTCCGAACCAAGTCCTTAAGACCACTATTATATGTATCTATGCTTTGTGGTTGTATATCTTGCAGGTACCAAGATTGGAAGATGGAGCAGCCTGCTGAAAGCCCTAGCCAGGGCGCCCTCATGCACCAGGGCGCCCTCGTGCACCAGGGCGCCCTCGTGCACCAGGGCGCCCTCGTGCACCAGGGCACCCTCGTGCACCAGGGCGCCCTGGCCAGCAACCTAGTTCGCTGCTGCGAGTCCGAAGCAAGTGGATTAGAGTTGACTGGGTTCAAGATAGGCGCCCTGAAGATCCGGGGTGCCCTGGTCAAAGCTGTTATCAGCTGCGGCGAGGTAGACGCAGGGATAAAGTTTGACCGAGTCTTCCGGGGCGCCCCCAGCATCCAGGGCGCCCCCAGGAGGCCTATATAAGGGGCTTCAACCCCTCAGCTTCAGACACACTTCCTAACTGCGATTCTATTCATTCCGACCGACGACAACGCGCTAAAGACGAGGCTCTGCGACTGGGAGGCTCCAGGAGGAAGTGTGCGGCACTTCGGAGGTCCAGATCGGCCGAGCTTCACATTTTTGCTTGGTTTGCAATTAATTACAGTATTTATTTTTCTTTATTATTGCTTGTAATATTGCACTGTAAGTCGGGTTTCTCCGCCTCCGAAAATTCCGGAAAGGAGACTATTAGTGGACTCAACGCCGAGTACATAGGCCTTGGACGTACTGACCCTGGGGGGTTGGGAACCAAGTAAATAAACCTGCCGTGTCCCCTGTTTTGCTTTCTTTTATTTTATTTTTATGTTTCCGCTGCACTAACGCTCTGAGTCCAGAAGTCTTACGAAAGTTTTCACGATCGGTATTCACCCCCCCTCTATCGACGGCACCGGTCCTACACGAGTTTCATGTGTCCGAGCTCTGGCGACAGGGGATCAGCTCTGAGGTTCAGTATATCGACCGCAGATTACTCACGATAGAGTCCGACGTCTCTGGGATCCGTTCTGAGCAGCAGGCATGGATTGCGGAGTGGCGCACTTGGGCAGCTGGTCATCCGTACCAGCCTACATTTCCTGGATTTGCGCCCACCAGCAGCACCGATCCTGGGAGCTTCCTACCGGATGATGGCACATCCTATGATCCCATGCAGTCTGATGACTCGCTAGCCCAGGATTGATTGTTTCTATATTCGGATTCTGCCTGTGACTTCATGACTGTTATGCTTGTATGACCTTATGATTGCATGACTGTATGACATTATGATTACTATTTTATGTTTAGGTTGTTCACTTTGTCATATGATGCATATGTATATGCTGTCCTGATTTATCTATTTCATATGCTTATCATATGTCTATCAGTTAATGATATCTTGTTTATTTTGGGAAAACCCCTGGGTTGAGGGGGGGCATTTTAAACTTAGCAACCAGTCTACACCCTTTTCGGTGTTTGACAAATGGGGAGAGTGTGGTTAGTTAAGTTTAGGATGACTACGAGTATAACTATTGTAGGGGAAGGACTCTGATTCTCCTACGATAGTGAAATTTGTTACAATTGATTTCAAATACCTAAACTTAAAATCGGGTTGTAAAACAACAAAAGAGGGAGATTATTGACGCAGTCTGACCCTGATTGTTATTTTGGTGTTGACACCGATTTAAGTTTAGGTTAATAAGTTGAGTCCGGTTTAAGTCCTGGTCGGGGACTAGGCACGACTCCCGGTGAGTGAAGCCGGGTTACGGAAACCCCGGTGAGTGAAACCGGGTCCTGGTGAGTGAAGCCAGGTGATGGAAATCCCGGTGAGTGAAGCCGGGTGACTGAAACCCTGGTGAGTGAAGCCAGGTCCTAGCTAGGGAAGCTAGGTTAAACGAAGTCCATGTGAGTGAAGCTGGGCACGAAGTCTTGGTCCCGGGGACTGAGCATTGCATGTACTGGTCGAAGAGGGCACCTGAGCTCGTTCTCTAGGACCAGAATAAGTCAGAGAAGGCTAGGGAGGTTGTTCTCTAGACTTAGGGCTAATTTGGTCGAAGCTGGATCGGTCTGGAGATCGATCTGGGAGTTGGCACGAACTCCTGTTGTGGATCGGTCTGGTGACCGATCCATAGAAGTCTGATCATTTTGCTGAATGATCAGAGGGAGAGCCAAATGCTTCTGTTCGGCTCCTAATCGTTCTGGTGAACGATCAGGGAGAGAACATAAGGATTATACTGAGTTTCTGATCATTCTGGTGAACGATCAAATAGGTTTCAGTTGGGTTCACAAGGTTTCTGTGAGGAAATTTGATCGGTCAATCTGACCGATCATATTATCGCAGAATTCCTCATCCTGACCGATCAGGATGGCTCCTGATCGGTCAGGGAGTGGCCTGATCGGTCACCAGACCATTCAGGGCACAACCTGATCGGTCAGGTGACCGATCAGGGATTTATGGCTAGTGGAAGCTGGAGGAAACCCAACAAATTGAGGATCAGTCTGGTGACAAATCCCTGAGTGGTGATCGGTCAGTGTGACCGATCACAGATTAGTTCGCGATTCTAGTTTCTCACTGTGGATCGATCAGGCTGGAGTCTGATCATTCAGGGCATTCCCTGATCGGTATGGTGACCGATCAGGGTCATCTCTGATCGGTCTGTGGACCGATCAGTAGCTGAACTTTAATTCAAATACACTGTCAAACTACTGATCGCGTTCTGATTTCCTTCTGAACACTACTGATATCTGCTCTGATCTTCTGATAAATGATTCTCTGTTGATTTGTTGTGCTAAACAACTGCTAAGTGTGCAGGTAACTCAGGATTACTCAAGGAGAGTCAACCGGAGGCTTTCGCTACGGCAGATTTGGATGTTTTCCTTTCGTAGGATACAACGTCTTCTAGCAACGGCTGGGAAGCTGACGAACTCACCTGGGGCTCGACTGGAGAGGGTTCATGGAGTCCAAGAGAGGTCAGTGGTAGCTAGGGTTGTTGCAGATGAGCAGCTGGTGAGCTGCAGAGGAGCTTCTGGTGACCTGGCGATGGGCAGCAGGTTAAGTGTTGGCTGGCGAAGAAGAGAAGGCATCTTTTTTTTTCTTCAGCAACAACTCAGAAACTCTCTTGTGAAGCACTCTGAATCTTGAGGCTAACTTGCATACACTTTGAGCGATCAGTTGGATCTGCGACTTGAGCACTTGGAAGCGTTGCGAGGTGATCAACAAGTAGACAAGGGAGAGCTGAGTAAAGTCTCTTGCCGAGGTTGTGCTGGGTTGTTGGTTGTGCTTTCTTTCGCCTGCTTGTGCTCTGTAAGTGTTTGTGTGTCTCTGTGCTTTATTTTTCATCATTCTGTTGAGACTGCTGTGGAGAGGTTTCTCCACCGAGAATGAGGTGTTATCTTATCCAGATTTCCCGGGACTTGATCTGCTGACGATCAAGGGATCGCCCACCTCACGGGCACGCCAAAGAGTAGGGGCAAGTTATCCCCGATCCTTATAAATCCTCCTTGTTAGCGATCTTGTATTGTTATTTCTGTTTGTGTTTGTGTTTTTGTTTTTGGCTTCCGCTGCCTAATCCTGATTGCAGAAACAAGAAAACATCAATTTGCCCATTCTGTCTGTGTCTGGCTACATTCACCCCCCCCCCCTCTCTAGCCATCCAAGCACCAACAACTAAGTCCTGATGAGTGAAGCTGGGCACTAAGACCTGGTGAGTGAAGCTGGGCACTAAGACCTGATAAGTGAAGCTGGGCACTAAGACCTGGTGAGTGAAGCTGGGCAAAAGTCCTGACAAGTGAAGTTAGGCAATAAGTCATGGTCGTGAGATTGGACAATAGTCCTGGTGAGTGAAGCTGGGCAAAAGTCCAATCGGATGGGTCGGGTGGCAACCGTCTCCTGAGAGGAGTAGGTGAAAGGCGCGTTCCCAGGGATGGAAACTTAGGCGCCGGTTCGACCTAGGGTTTTGCGGAAACCTGAAGTCAGAACCAATTCGCTAAGGCTAAGGTTGTATATGTGTTTGCCTTGTATTTATGTATCTTGCAGGTACCTAAAACTGAAGACAAAGCAGGCAAACAAACATACAACACGGCTGGAAACTAGGCTGCTATACACCCCTATTAACCAGGGTGCCTCAATGAAAGAGGCACCTCAATGATACAGGGTGCCTCAATCATTCAGGTGCCCTGTATGTCTAGGGCGCCTTGGTTGAAAGCCTTATCGGCTACTGCGAGTTCGGCGCGGAGATAAGCTTTGACCAAGCTGTATGAGGCGCCTCATTGAACACAGGTGCCCAGTAACAAGCCTATAAAAGGGGCTTCGACCCCTCAACTCAGTACAGCATTCAAAGATCATTCTGAGCATTCCAAACGGAAGAAAAGCGCTAACGACGAAGCTCTGCGACCAAGGAAGCTCCGGGAGGAAGTGCGTGGCACTTCGGAGTTCCAGATCGGCCGAGTCTTCGACCTTTTTCATTTGGTTTGATTTACTTTCAGCATTTCAATTTACTTAATCTTTTTGATTATAAATAGTACACTGTAAGACGGGTTTCTCCGCCTCCGAAAAGTTCGGAAAGGAGACCATTAGTGGACGGGTGTTCCCGTGCTTAGGCGTTGGATGTACTGACCCTGGGGGGTCGGAAACCAAGTAAATCCCGTATGTACAAAGTGTATTTCTTTTCTGTTCTTTCATATTTCCACTGCGCACTAACTCTATATCTAGAACGTTCGAAAGTTTACGACAAGATTCCGAAGGTTTTTCGAGTCGATATTCACCCCCCCCTCTATCGACGGCATCGGTCCCCATAGAGTTTTCCACGAGTTTCCCAAAATTTTAACGAGTTGATATTCACCCCCCCCCCCTATCGACGGCACCAGTCCCCACATGTTAGATCTAAGGACCAAGGCATTAACCCTAAGAAAGGGAGACACATGCCTAGAAAAATAGATAGATCTAGGAATGATCAAAATGGTCATGGTGATATTAAGGTTAGGAACCTAGAGAAGAAAAATCAAGTTTTGAGGGCAAAGCTTGATAAATTGGAAAAGAATCTAGATAGACTCATTAGGGGGTCCAAGAGGTTAGGTATGGTACCGGATGGTCACCACCTTAGAAATGATAAGCCGGGTCTAGGATATCAATCTAGTAAGTCAAGTGCTAAGGAAAAGTCATATGCAAGGATGTCATATGATTATGACAAGGGAAAAACCAAAAATGGCAAGGAAAAGTCATTTAAAGGAGAGAAGAAGAACTTGACCAAGAAAAAGAAATACAAGGTCAAGAGGATTAGAGTTGAAGGTCAAGAAGCACCGAAGGAACATCTGTGTGGTCTTGCTTTCATAAATGAGTCACCTAGGGAGGTGACTAAGGCTAGGAGCTCAAGGAAGTATAGATCAGGAACTAAGCCTAAGACTTAGTCTAGTATAGATCAGGAACTGAGAAATCGAAATTACCAGTCAACTGCCCTTGGAGCAGTCGACTGAACTTTCTGTTCGTTTCTCAGTCGACTGCCCCTGGGGCAATTGACTGGTATGCGAGGGTTTTTTAAAAAGAAATGTTGTGCGGGGGTGGCCGAACCTAGGGTTTTCGGTGCCAACCCCTGTAAGCTTGCGATTTCCACGACCTCTCCTTGCGCTCTAAGGTGTTCCCAAGTCCTAAAAACACTTTCCTAGCATCCTCCTACCTCAGATCTAAACCTAGGGTTAGTAAAACCTCTCCTCTCAAATCGATCTTCATCAACCCTCATCATGAAACGAGCAGGAAAATGGTAATGACTTATATAGTTTGATTTTCCCCCCCCCCCCCATTTAGTTCATGATTTGGAACTAATTTGCCTTATTTTGCTTGTTTTTCCTTGTTTTCTCTCTTTATGGGGTGGTTTTGGTACATGCATTAGTATGTCACATCTTAGGGTTACATATAAGAGGCAAAAGGGTGAGGGGTCATCTCACCAAGGTCAGGTAGATCCAGAGGGGCCTCGATTTCGTTCCGAGGAGTGTCAGAAAGTTTTCAACAGTGTGGACTTCATCTTAATGAATTGCCGCTACCTCAATCGAGCATATTTCCAGGATATCACCCCCCACATCATTGAGATCATTGCATATTTTGGGTTAGAACAACTGGTCTATTGTCAGCATTTTATCAATTTTGACTTATGTAAGGAATTCTATGCTAACCTTACATCTACTGATGCTCAGAATGAGGTATATGAGTCAATGGTACAAGGGGTTACCATTCCATTTACACCCGACGTGTTACGGTCATTTTTAGGATGTAGAGTTTCAAATAGCCAGTTTACATGTTTCCCCACAGTTGTTGAGCCTTTAACATTACCAGGTATCACCATAGATCAGATCCACCGATATTATTTTAACAGACCTCGATGTACTCGAGACCGTATCTTTGTAGCCAAAAACATGAGTCCAGTTAGTAATGTGTTGTATAAAGTCGTCCTAGACTGCATTCTCCCGATTGTCACCAAGGGGCGGTCAAAGATTCGACTTCCCCACTTGGTGATGATGTATGCCCTGGAGAGGAGGCTGGACATAGACATCGCCCGCCAGGTATCTACATCCATTGTTTATTTCTCCCATGATGTTAATACAAAGCTGTACATGTCGTTCGGTCATGTTTTGACCGAATTCTTTAGGTCTAGAGGGGTTAGCGTCACCAAGGGTCAGATTCATGAGTGGTCTAATGATTATGACTAGATAGGGTCACGGCAGCTATCTTTGGCTGGGATCGAGAAACATGAGGGGGTGATGATCTGGCGTCATCGTCCTGCTTCTTCGAGCTCAGATGATGATGAGGAGGTCACGCCTGCTGTTGCTCCAGGGGTTACACAGGAGCAGTTTTCCCAGCTACAGTCCGAGGTACATGGACTTAGGGAGGATTTTCAGACATTTCACCAGCGCCAGATTGATATGCAGCAGCAGCAGACAGAGATGTACGCGATGATGCAGCAGTGGAATCTGGCATACTAGGGTCCTCCTCCTCCTCCTACAGGCGACGACATGTGACTCAGTTGGGGTGATTTGATGGTTTTAGTGTTCAGTGTGTATGGCTTGATTTTTATATTTATCTCTCAAACACTTATTTTGGTTATATAATATTTGATGACTTTGGAGCATGGCCCTTGTGACTTCCTTATGCTTTATTTTCACTTTTGTATGAAACTTGGGATTTATGCTTTCACATTGCTTTATGAAATGTTATGTTATGACATGATATTGCTTATAGTGTTTGCAATTTATGATTTGCTATTAAATGCTATGATATTGCTATTATGGGCACAAAGGACGGTTTATATATGTATATGTCTAGGGTTAAGGGATAAGAAGGGGGAGGCTTTATCATCTTGAGAATCTATAAGAAAAAGGGGGGAGTTGAGATCAATTCTACGTGTAAAATGGTAATGAATAAGTTTGGCAAACACATGGAATCAATTAAAGGCTTAAGAGTTGATACAAAATGATACTTTTTGAAAGAATTGGAGTTTGTACCAAAAGTCAAGCATATTTGGTGCCTTTCATGAAACTATATTTTTCTAGGGTAGATTATATTCTAACAAATATACTTGCAAAGTTTTACATTTTTCTGAATTTTATGGAATTTTCTAAGAGTTTCTGAATTTGGGCTGGAAATTCAAAAATGGTTGTATCAGTCGACTGCCCATGGGGCAGTCGACTGATGTTTCTGTAAGTTTGCGAAATGAGGGTACCAGTCGACTGATGTTGGATCAGTCAACTGGTCTTTCGGGTTTGTGATTTCTGAGGGGTTTTTCAGAAATAGGATGAGTTCTTTTTGACACTAGGGTTAGAATTGCTTGGGCAATCATTTTGATTGTGTCAAAGGGGGAGAATTTGTGGTGTTAAGTTAGGTTTGACTTAATTTGGTGTTGTGAAAAATTAAAAATTATGTAGAGGGCATAGGTTAAGGGGGAGGTTGCCTCTTGTTTGTGCTATGTCTTTAATTTTCAATTGTTATTGTTTTACCTAATTTAAGCATATTGTCACACATCAAAAAGGGAGAGATTGTTGGGGCAATCAGCTTGAGTATGATATGGAGGAACATGGGTTTTGATATGTGTCAATATGGTTAAGTTAGGGTTTAATTGTGTTCTAATATGTGTATGTGAGTATGCATGTTTGCAGGTACACATAGACTTGGTTGGATGTCTTCAGGTACGGTGAAGGGTGGCATGGAGGCAAGCCGTGGGCTTGTGTGCGCATCCGAGGGACCATGGATGAAGCAAGGACGATGAGCCGAGGGAAGCGGACTTCGAGGCGTACGTGAAGGATGGCATGGAGGCAAGCCATGGGCTTGCGTGCGCTTCTGAGGGACGAGGGCCAAAGTCGAAGAGAGCTTGAAGTCAATAGATCGAGGCTGCTGGAGCAAGGACGATGAGCCGAGGGACACGGACTTCGAGGCATGTGTGAAGGATGGCATGGAGGCAAGCCGAGGGCTTGTGTGCGCATCTGAGGGACGGGAGCCGAAGATGAAGAGGGCGTGAAGGCAATAGATCGAGACTACTGTTTGAGGAGTCAACCAGGTCGTGAGGGTCCGAGTGCTGAGGGATTGTACTCAGGAACTAAGCCGGGAGGGTTTGAGTGCGGAGAGAAATGTACTCAGGAAAGGTAACCCTAGGCTTAGGAGTGGACCAGTCGTCTGCCCCTGGGGCAGTCGACTGGTGTGGCCAGAATTCAAAAGATCAGCTGTGAGAATTTGAATTCAGGAAAGGCCAGTCAACTACCCCAGGGGCAGTCGACTGGTAACGGTCACTTTCAGCCTCGAGCTCTATTTAAGGGAGCTCGTTTAAGGCCTTTTCTTCTTGGCGAAACTTGCTTCGGTAAAGCTTGTTGATAGCCTATCTTGCTCAGGTAGTGTCCAGAAGTTGTGGTGAGGTTTCTCCACCCACAAGGAGCGACAAGAGCTGGCCGGAGGTGCTCCGGGGAATCATCCACCGACTGATTAGGGAGCGTCCACCTTACGGACTGCCGTGGAGTAGGAGCATCATCTCCGAACCACGTAGATTAGTTTGTGTTAGCATTGTTTTTGTTTCTATTTTGTTATTCCGCTTGCGCTTGCTAACGTTGTAGGTAGAAAATCGAAGAAAAGCTATTCACCCCTCTTCCCCCCCCCCCCCCCCTCTAGCTTGACGGTCACAGTCCTAACACCCCTTCCTTAGACAAAGCCTTTTAAAGAAAGAATGCTTTTAATTTATTTTTTGAAAACACTTTGGTATAACTAGTCTAGGATGTGGCGAGGTAGCTAGGCCAAGTTTCCCTAACGTCCTATCATCTCACCCCATCCTGGTACTAGGTTAGGCAAGTGTCAAACTATCTATTTTCTTATCTATCCGTTCTAAGTTAAGCAGGAAAAGTAAACTAGCATGTATGACATGACAAATATATATAAGAAAAATAAGCGAATGCATGTACATGACATTTATGCATGAGTCAATTAAGTCAAAATATTTTAATTAAGTTTCTAATAATGTATCAAATTTTTGATTTGATACATATCGTGTGAACCCGCGAATATACCAACCAACTTTGACATATTTAATATTATTAAATTAATTATTCCAGCTGGGTAAGATTTTATTTAATTTCCTATCTGAAAATAATTAATTAGAATTTAGTTCGTGGATTTTATTGAATTAAGGATTGAAATTATTAAGGATTAGTTAAGATTGAAATTATTAAGGATTAATTAAGATTGAAAATATTACTAATTAATTAGGATTAAAATTATTAAGAATTAATTAAGATTAAAGTTATTAAGTATTAATTATGAATATTAAGGATTAATTAAGATTGAAATTATTATGAGTTAATTATAGTTAAAATTATTAAGAATTAATTAGAGTTAAAAGTATTAAAAGTTAATTAATAAAAGTCGAGGTTATTTAAGAATTAATTAAGGTTTAATTATATAAGAATTAATTAAAGTTTAATTATTTAAGAATTAATTAAGGTTTAATTATTTAAGAATTAATTAAGGTTTAATTATTTGAGAATTAATTAAGGTTTAATTATTTGAGAATTAATTAAAGTTTAATTATTTAAGAATTAATTAAGGTTTAATTATTTGAGAATTAATTAAGGTTTAAGAATTAATTTAAGTTGTTAAGAATTAATTAGGATTTAAGTTATTTGAATTTAAGTTATTAAGATTTAATTTGAATTTAGGTTATTAAGAATTAGGATTTAAGATTTCAGGGTTAAATAGTAATTGTGGATCTAATTGCATTACTTCTATTAATTCAAAAATTCTGATTCCTTAACCTTTTCTTTTGTTTTTAGCATTCAAATTTATTTAATACTTCTGCCTTATTTGAATTTTTGTAACCCTTGTTAATTATATCCTTAATTTTGTTGAATTTATCTTCATCTTCATTTTCAGAGTTATTAATTAAAATTGTATCATTATCTACAAAATAGGTAGAATAATTTTTAGTATTATTAATTAATGTTATGTGATTATTATCTTCAAAATTGATAGAATTATTAATTAATGTTGCATAATTATCTTCAACATTATCATGATTATTTTCAGAATTAATAGTTAAGAGTTGACAATTATTTTCAGAAATATTTAGATTATCTGTAGAAATATTAATTAGAGTTTGAGTAGTATTTCTGAAACATTATCTTGAGAATCACTAATTAAAATTTCATTAATATTATCAGAAATATCTAAGGATTTATGTAAAATAATTTCAGAGTTAATTCTTATTATTGCATCATTAATTGAAGAAATTAAAAATTAATATTTATGATTTTAAGATAATTTAAATTATCATGCAATATTTTTAATTTCTCATGCAACTTATCTAATTTAACAAGAAAATCTAAATTACCAGAAAAGTTTTGTAATTGTGCAGGAATTTGAAAATAATTATTGCGAAACTTAAATTTCTGTACCTCCTTTCGCTTTGTTGTCTTGCTGATCTTCCAGTCTGGACACTGGTTCTTGTAATGCCCCTGCATCTGGCATTTGAAGCATCTAATTTGGCTTTTGTCCCTCCGGACTCCTGGCGCTAGTACCTACTTTGCCGTCGGTGGTGATGATTGAATCTTATGAGTAGAACACTGGTTTTTATAGTGTCCTCTCTCCCTACACTTAAAATATATAATATGAAATTTGAATACTGACATTATTAAAAATGTACCTGACTCACCCCTGGGTCCCCCTTGATTCCTGGCTTCTTTGCTCCGTCGGCTGTTAATCCGGTGAAGAGCTTCCAGGTTCTGATACCACTTGTAGGATCGGTGCCGTCGATAGAGGGGGGGTGAATATCGACTCGAAAAATTCCTTCGGAAAACTCATCGTTTGTTCGTTCTAGTTAAAGAGTTAGTGTGCAGCGGAATAATAAAGAACGAAAACAAACAACACACTAAGACTCGCGGGATTTATTTACTTGGTTCTCGACCTCCCAGGGTCAGTACGTCCAAGGCCTATGTACTCGGCGTGAGTCCACTATTGGTCTCCTTTCCGAAATTTTCGGAGGCAGAGAATACCCGTCTTACAGTTCAAGTTTACAACCAAAGAATAAGTAAATTAAGTGCGTAAAATAAAAGCAAACCAAAAAGAAAGTCGAAGATCCGGCCAATCCGGAAGTCCGAAGTGCAGCGGACTTCCTCCTGGAGCCTCCTTGGTCGTAGAGTTTCGTCTCTAGCGCTTTTTCTTCGCTCAGAATGCTTAGAATGATGTAGCAAGTGATGTTCTGAGTTGAGGGGTTGAAGCCCCTTTTATAGTAGTGTCCATGGAACCCTAGAGGCCTTTGGGGCGCCTTAGTACGGTGAAAATTTCATTCGTACTCGCGAACTTCGCAATGCTGATAAGGACTCCTTCCCAGGCACCTGGGAAGTCCAGGGCGCCTGGGCTGTGGGGGGCGCCTGTGTTGGCCAGCCCACCCCAGGAAGCAGCCTTCCCAGGCACCTGTCAACTCTAGGGCGCCTGGGTCATGGGGGCGCCCTAGAAGATCTTTCCCGGGCCCTATTTTCTTTGCGTTGCTCACCTATCTCGCCTCCGACTCCAGGTACCTACAAGATAGACAAACACAAGACAAACAAATATACAGATAATCTTAGCCTTAAATATTGGTTTTGACTTTGGATTTCACCTGAAACCCTAGGTCGAACCGACGCCTAATGTTCCCTTTCCCGAGGAACGCGTCCTCACATACTCTACACTGCAGAAGTTGCATTTGCCAATCGGAACCTCCGATTGGACTTTCGCTTAGCCTCCGAGAACCCGAATCTCGAGACGTCCGACCTCGACCCGTCTCTACTTCTATTCGCGATCCTCGCTCGACTAGAGCATTTGCTATCCGAGACCTCCGGCTGGACTTTTGCTCGGCCTCCGAGAACTCAGATCTCGAGACGTCCGACCTCGACCCATCTCTACATTTGTCCGACAACCCTCGCTCGACAAAGACTCCGTTGCCCGATCCCCGACCAGGACTTAGTCTTAGTCCCCCGGACTAAGACTTCGTGCCCAGCTTCACTCACCAAGACTTAGTCCAACCTAGCTTCACTTGCTAGGACCCAGCTTCACTCACCAGGATTTAGTGCCCAGCTTCACTCACCAGGACTTAGTCCAACCTAGCTTCACTTGCTAGGACCCAGCTTCACTCACCAGGATTTAGTGCCTAGCTTCACTCACATGGACTTAGTCAAATCTAGCTTCCCTTGCTAGGACCCGACTTCACTCACCAGGATTTCTTTCATCAAAATCACTTCTTTGCTAGTCATCATGGTCCTGACTAGACTTTCTCAATCTTTCAGATAACTATAACTCCAAACCTCAATGTCCGGTTTAGTTTACTCCCTTGGTCAAACTGACCAACGCTGGGTTTTGGTTCACTCTGCCAAACATCATATCCAGTTTGGCTATCTTTTTGTCAACCTGATCAAACCTGGGTTTACCCTACCAAACATAAGGTCTTGTTTGGTTTAACCCTTGATCTCTTTGACTAACCCTTACCTTGTCTAACATATAACTAACTTAAGTATATTGTTAAACATCGAAACACTAGAGGAAGACATCACTGATGCTTCTTGCACCAAAACAAACGAGTCAAGTTAGGTCATGTTATGTTTGATCCTTGTGTCTAAGTGTGCAAGAGATTAGGAGCACAAGAACTCGAGCGGAAGACAAAGCGAGCGAGCAAAATGTCACGGGAAAGGAGCTGACAGGCTCAGTGCATCTAAGGAATGAAGAGCTGTGGAATGCCAGTGGATGAGAAGGACGTACGCGATGCTGGGACGAGAAGCCGAGGAGGAAGACTGCTTGAGGAGAAGGTAGGAGTTGGGTTCGGGCGAGCCCAACTTCGGATGACTGAAGCATCGACTGACTAAATGGTTAACTCGAAGTTGACAATTCCAGACGCTTGGACTTGATCCAGGCGCATAGATCTAGTGCAATTCCTAAATTCCAAGCGCCTGAAGTGGGTCGCCACGTCAGCGAGCCGTTTTCAAGTGGATCGGGCTTGACCAAGTTTCAGGCGCCTGGACCATCTTCAAGCACCTGAGATTCACCTCGTCAACAAAACGACTATTTTTTTGAAAACTATAAATAGAGCCCTTTGGAGCTCGAAATAGAATAACACATTCTATACTTTTCATTCTGTATTCGTTGTTTAGTTCTAAGTTTTCAAACTGCTATAAGAGGTTGCTCTGCTTTCATCGAAGGAGCATTTGCTTGTTGAGCTTCGATTGCATTGGATCAGCAACCACCAGGTAGTAAATTAAGTAATTCTTTATGCCTCTTATTTTCTTTATGCTTAGTATTCTTTTTATTTAATAGTGTGTCCTTGCTAAGAAAAAGCAAGATATTAAGAATTAAGAGGTTGCTCTCCTTTTTGCTCCATGCTGATCTTATTTTCTTTTTATTTATGCTTAGTATTCATCACCCCTCTAGTTGGCCTATGTGATTCTACAATTGGTATCAGAGCAAGATCGCATTCGAAGGACTAATCGCTGACTAAAGCAACAAGACAATGGTTGGTGCAGGCATTCACCCATAGAAGTTCGAGAGGGAGTTTGCACTTTGGAAGCGCCACATGAAGGTATTTTTTAAGACTGACTTTAATGTTTTGCTAACAATAAAGTATGATTTTGAAACACCCAAAGATCAGCATGGAGAAGAAAAAGAAGAGCATCTGTGGAGCAAAAAGGAGTAGGTCGACTTCGTGGCTAATGACAAAATACAATTCCATTTGCTGAGTGCTTTGTCGCCTCAAGAAGTCAACCAGATTGATGCCTACAACTCTGCCAAGGAACTTTAGGAAAAGTTCCTAGAGCTTCACGAAGATACCTCAGAAGCAAAACTAACAAAGAAAGATCTCCTCAGAAACCAACTCAACAATCTCCATCTTGAAAAAGGAGAAACGATTGGTCAACTGCACGCTAAACTCAAGGAGTTGATTATCGAACTTTCCAACCTCGGATAAACGGTAACCAATCGAGACTCATTAAGATATTCACTCAACGGTTTCTCGATGATCCTAGGCAGGAGTTCAATAATCGATTCATACTACATCTATAAGGATTGGGGTTATAGGGATGCAAACATAGTCTCACATTTAAAATACATAGGAAAGATCATGTGGTTATAAGGGAAAGATATCTCCATTGGTATGAGGTCTTTTGGGTAGAGCCCAAATCAAAACCATGAGGGCTTAGGACCAAAGTGAACAATATCATACTATTGTGGAGATATCTAAATTTCTTTTAGTCCTAACGATTGATATCAAAACCCGGACTGTCAGAAGGTCTAACCACCAATTGTGCAGAAGAGCTATGACCTAATCGAGCCATGTGAGTAGAATATTGACTTCGAACAAAGGAAGTGGTGGCTTCCATATCTGGATCAAGAGGACCAGACACCGGACAGGAAGCCCTAGTAGGTCGGGTGGACCGAGGGGCAGGAAGACCCAATAGGTCGATTAGACCAAAGGGCAAGAAGACCTAGTAGGTCAGTCAAACCGAGGGGCATGAAGACTTGATGGTTCAAGGATCAGACGTCACAAATATGATTTCCGCTTGAAGGAGCTTGTGATCCTTCGTTTGAGGGGAGATTATTCGGGTTACAGGGTTGCAAACATAGTCCCACATTGAAAGCACATGGGAAAGATCATTGGCTTATAAGGTTATCTCCATTGGTATGAAGCCTTTTGGATAGAGGCCAAAAATAAAACCATGAGGACTTAGGCCCAAAGTGGACAATGTCATACCATTATGGAGATATCTAAATTCTTTTTAGTCCTAACATAAAGACTTTGAGGTAAGTATCGTAGAACACCTATTTTCTACCTTAGAATTACAAGAAACTCGATGTGTAGGATTGAGAAAAGAAAAGGAGCATCCAAGTAAATGTTGGGATCGATGGCACGGCTAGAGGGGGGAGTGAATAGCTCGGTCACCCCAATTCAACTCTCTTTCTACAATTGTTAGCACAAGCGGAAACTTAATCTATCAATAAATACAATGCTAACACTTTACCAGTTACGTGGTTCGGAGATTGCTTGCTCCTACTCTACGGCGTGTTCTTGAGGTGGACGAACCCTTAATCCTTCGGTGAATCACGCCCCGACAATCTCCGGCTAAAATTTTCCCCTTCTCGATGGAGAACAACCTCTCACAAACATTCTTCCTCTTTACAAAATTGAGCTAGGGTTTAGGAGGAAGATCAACACTTGGAGCTTGAGCACTTGAGTAAGGATATCACAGTGAATTGCTGACCTATCTCAAATCTCAAGCTCCCATTAAATAGTTGAGAGAGTTGTTAAGAAAACAACTCAACCTCGACACCAGTCGACTGCCCCCAAGGTCAGTCGATTGGCGGCTAGCCTAACGGCTCTATTTTTGAGAAGATCAGTCGATAGGGTGCCTGGACCAATCGACTGATCTTTCTGTGAGTTTTCTCTCGACGCTGTCAGTCGACTGCTTCCTTTGCCAATCGACTGCCTAGCTTACAAACTCACTTTCGGCCTCTCCGGAGTCCATCCTTTGTGTGTAGCTTAAGTCCACTTCCTTGGCTTGGTCCCTTAAAGTTCTCTTCCTTTGACTCCCATCCCTTGGATGCGCATACAAGCACGCGGCTTGCCTTCATGTCATCCTTCGCGTATGCTTTTGAAGTCTACTTCCTCGGCTCACCCTTTGAAGTCCTCTTCCTCGGCTCTCGTCCCTCGGATGCTTCACTCCGTTAATCCTAATGTGTGATTCACCAAGTCCTGCAAGACTCAAACACACACATCAAATCAACATAAAAACCTAACTTAATCATATTGGCACACACATCAAAACCAATGATCTACCCGATCAAATTTGGGTCGATTGCAAAAACATAGCGCGGAAAGCCCAAAAAGCCAAATCTATTTTAGACATTCACTTGATGAGGAAGAAAAAACATACATGGTAAAAAAGTTTTCAAAAAATTTTAAATCTAACAATTTGTTAAGAAACAGGCAACGAAACTACTATGAAAGAAAAGGAAGGTGTAGTGCTACAACTGCCAAGAATAAGGGCATATCAAGATAACCTACCCGAGGCTAAAAAACAAGGAGAAAGAAAAAGGATCAAGACAAAACAAACACAAGAACCTCAAAGTGACGTGGAGTGAGTCATCATCCTCGGAGTCCGAGCTGGAGGAGTATGCTGGTCTTGCACTAATGGCGAGCCACCAAGAAGAAGAAGACAACGAACGCTCATCCAAGATGAGCATCGAGAGCTTTGATGACGGGAGAGCGTTAAATTACGAATCCGACATGGTAAGTGAGATACGTAATCTTTCTCCTGATCAACTTTATGATGTCATTCAGATGTTAAGTAGAATATTATGTAAATTATGAAATAATTATATAAATTTGAAAAAGAATAACATTAAGTTAAAATTAAACTTAGCTAATGCATGCCTATTAGAAAGCTTTGACAAAATTCAAACTGAAAATGCAAATATGAAAGATCAAATAAATCTATTGAAAAAGAATGTTGCATGTTTAAAATCGAAGTTCTTATGAATTTCAAATATAAAAAATGGTGAACTTAATTGGTATATTAGGAATCATAGGAATCAAAATTGTAAAAGTACTTAGAAATTATATTTCACCAAAATTTTTGATAAATCCAATAGGTAAGAATTTATTTTGGATTCCCATATCTTTTTGAATTGTTAGAAAATGTTTTTTCTTTTTGCTAGAATTTAGTTTTTAATTTGCTCAGATTAAGATTAATGACTTTAGAATTTCACGTTTAATCGAAAAATCTTTGTCGATGGTTTTTTTGGATTTAATTTGTTTAAATTTTTTTTTGTAATAGACGCTGATGTCATCTATTTACAAAATATTCTTTAGAATTTTTTTGACTGTTGGACTAATTTTTAAAATTTTATATCAAAGTATTTTGCTAAAGAAAATTATTTTTAAAAATGATTTACTTTCAAAGATTAACCATTCTTGCTAGGTGCAATTATTGTTGAAAAAGATTTTTTTCATGATTTTTTTTTATCGAACTTAAGTAATTTTAATAATCTTCTCATAAAATACCAGAAATATTAGATCAAAGTTTTTACCCCTTGCATATTTTTTCAGATTTTTTTAACTTTAACCCCATTTTTTTTATGTGATCAAGGAGGGAGAATTGTAATTTAATTGCAATATTCTTATTCATGTACTTGATGGCAAATATACAAATTTTTATTTCTTATTTTAGTTACCCTAACTTAACTCAAATTGATGCACATCAAAAAGAGAAAGATTGTAAGTATGTCAAATTGGTTTTGATATGGTCAACCGAGTCAAGTTAGGTCATGTTATGTTTGATCGTTGTGTCTAAGTGTGTAAGAGTTTAAGAGCATAAGAGGTCAAGCGGAAGACGTGGTAAGCAAGAAGAATGGCATGGGAAGGGAGTCAACAGGCTCAATACATCCAAGGGACGAGGAGCTACAGAAGAGTACACTAATAGACGAGAATGGTGTATACGATAGTTGGGGAGGAAACTGCTTGGGGAAAAGGTCGAAGTTGGATTCAGGTGTGCTTAACTCCGAGCAATCGAAGTTGTTGGTGCAATCTTCTTTACGTCAAGGTTGACCAGTTTGACTAAGCTCAGGTGAGCTTGAGTTTCGATGTTTGACATTGATGTTGGGACGTTGTGTGAAACAGGTCAAGTAGGTCAAGGTTGACTTGAGATTTGACAAGTGAAAACCTAACTGTGGTTAGGCAAGGTGAAGTCCTAATGGGACTAAGCAGACCTAATTGGGAACTAGGTGAAATCCAAATGAATCTGGGAGATCACACGTTGGCAAGGTGGAAGTCTATTGAGAGACTTGACCGAACTACGATTAGGCAAGGTGAAGTCCTAGTTGGAGTAGGCAGATCTAGTTGGGAACTAGGTGAAGTCCAAGTGGATCTAGGAGATCGCACGTTGGCAAGGTGGAAGTCTACCGAGAGACTAGACCTAACTGCGGTTAGACAAAGGGAAGTCCTGGTGGGACTAGGCAAACCTAGTTGGGAACTAGGTGAAGTCCAAGGTGGGTTAGCTAGGAGTTGAACACTTAGCATGAGAAAAGTCCTAGTGGGACTAGGCAGACCTTGTTGAAACTAGGTGGAGTCCAAGGTTGGTTAGCTATGAGCTAAACACTTGGCACGAGAAAATCCTAGGGAGACTAGGCAGACCCAGTTGGGAACCGAGTGAAATCTAAGGTGGGTTAGCTGGGGTGCTAAATACTTGGCACAAGAGAAGTCTTAGTTGGGAACTAAGTAACGGAATGTCCTAACAGGTCACGATTGATTGAAGATTGGGTAAAGGAAACCTTAGACTTGGTGTAGGCAAGTTGGGGCATGGGCAATCGATTAGGTAATCGATTGACCCGATCCAATCAATCAGGTGATTGATTGGAGCACTATTTCTTGTGAGAAATATAATGGCTTGTAATCGATTGGATGATCAATTGGTAGGCTTTTGTCACGAGAACAGAAGCCCTCTTAATTCATTGGGTGATCGATTATGGAGACTCTTAATCGATTGGATAATCAATTAAGGCTATGTTGCGCGAGAACACAGAAATGTGCTGAATCGATTGTGCAATTGATTAAAATCTTCTTAATCATTTGACCAATCGATTAAGCTTCAAAAACTAGTCGTTGAACGGCTAGATATGACGTGGTAATCGATTGGTAACGCTAGGTCGCGCGGGTAATAGGGTTTTCACGTAGGTTGAAAGTGTATCTCTTCTCTTCCTTCGACGCCAATTCTTGAGCAAGTGTTGCTGCACTTCAAGAGGCATTTTCGAACAAGAAGAAGAAGAAAGAAAAACAAGCAAGGATCTAAGTGTAAATCTTGTAAGATTTATTTCATGATTGCTTAAGTTCTTATTGTATCTTTTTATGAGCTTGTACGAAGTTTCTCTATCTCCACGAAGGAGTCTTTTATAGCGGATGAGAGAGTGAGGAAGAGTGAATCCTTGGATTAATCATCTCAAGGAGGTGGATACCAAGTAAAATCCAAGAGTGTTAGCATTGTTCAAGTCTTCCGTGGTGATAAATCATTAAAGAGCAAGAGAAGCTAATCATCCCCCCTCTAGCTCTCCTACTGATCTTAACAGATGCATCACCCAAGCATTGACCAACTAAATGGTCAATTTGAAGTTGGCCATTCCAACCACCAAGATCTGGTCTAGGGCCCAGATTCCAAGCGCCTAGAACCCTTCTAGACATCTGGACTCCAGGCGCCTGGATCAGTTCCAGGTGTCGGGAGTGGGTCGCCACGTCGGTGAGCCGTTGTCTAGTGGATTAGGTTTGATCAAGCTTTAGGCACCTGGACCATCATCATGCCCCTGGGATTCGCTACATCAGCAAAATGGTTTTTTTTCTAAACACTATAAATAGAGCCCTTTGGAGCTCAAAATAAAATAACACACTTTGTGCTTTCCATTTTGTATTCATTGTTTAGTTTTAAGCTTTTAAACTTTTGTAAGAGGTTACTCCGCCTTCATTGAAGGAATATTTGCTAGTTGAGCTTTCATTGTCTTAGATTAGCAACCACCCAGGTTGCAAATCAAACAATTCTTTGTACCTATTATTTTTTTTATGCTTAGTATTCTTTTTATTTAATAGTGTGTCCTCGCTAAGAAAATGCAAGAGATTAAGTTTTATTTGCAAAGCTATTCACCCCTCCCCCCCCCCCCCCCCGGCCCCCCTCCCCTCTCTAGTCGATCTACGCGATCCTACACTATCAACGACATTTTAAAATTCCGTCTATAAATCCAACAATGAGATTTTAATTTCTATTCGTTAATTTGCGATGGAAGTTAATATCCATTGTTAGAGCTATGACAGAATTTTAATTCCATCGTAAATTAGCGATAAAATACTCCATCTCTAAACCTTAGCCATGGAAAATTTGTAGGGTTTTTCGGGCCGCGAAAACCGCTTTTTCGCGTCGCGGAAACCCCGAAAGCCCCAATAGAAAGAATCCGAGCGAAGAAAATCATTTCAAAAATTTTACGAGTGCTCGTTTACATGCTTCAAAACCGATCTACAACCTAGATCTATTAGAGAAGAGAAAACTACCTTCGATGCGTGCCCCGCAATTCCCGCTCGCTCCTCGGTTGGTGTCGGATCTCAAGGATGCAAAGTAGCAACCCTCTAGAAGTATCCACACAAGCAAGAGAGTGGAGAGGAGAGCCCAAAAGTGTGCTAGCACTACTTGGGGTCTCGGCAAGATGAGAGGAGAGGGAGAGCAAAAACAAAACAAAATTAATTGAGGAGAAGAATGAATCACACACCACACAAAAAACTCCCTTTTTTGTGTGCATTAAGTGGCCGGCCACCACCTTTGGTAACCCGTTATTTGAATTCAAAATTCAAATGGGGAGGTTACTTAGCCTTGATGATGATGCCAAGTCATCACTTGGTCAAGTCAAGGTGATGTGGCTTGAGTCAAGTCAAACTTGTCTCTTATGGACTTTCCATATTTAGCCAAAGTCAAACTTTGACTTCATTATTCTCCCATGATTAGATTCATCCAACACTTGGATCAAACTCGAGTCCAACTCAAGTTGTCTAATTTGAGTCAAGTCAAACTTGCCTTTTATGGACTTTCCATATTTAGCCAAAGTCAAACTTTGACTTCATTATTCTCCCATGATTAGATTCATCCAACACTTGGATCAAACTCGAGTCCAACTCAAGTTGTCTAATTTGAGTCAAGTCAAACTTGCCTTTTATGGACTTTCCATATTTAGCTAAAGTCAAACTTTGACTTCATTACTCTCGGTCCATCATATGGACTTATTCTCCATCTATTGTTCTATGTGTGTGACCCTATAGGTTCTTGTAACATTGGCAATGCCCTTAAACCTATTTAAGGACATAAGCAATGAGAGGTATCTTGCAACACATCATTGTTACCCAAGTTACAAGAATGTCGAGATCCAACATCACCATTGTGACTAATAATTGTGACCATCACAATATGTGACTACGTCCTTCTATCCTCGATATTTAGATTTATCTTCTATGAAGCATAGACCGTGTCATCCTCCAATCAATCTATGTGTCTTGAACTCCAAGTAGACTCACTATAATCAAATAAGCTCAATATCTCATATTGCCTTATTTGGGCATGGACATGCACTTAGTGATCTCACTCTATCAAGACTATGATATCTCTCCCGTCATATAGGAGGGATAGATCCCATCTACATCACTCACATCCCTCCGCATAATTTGTTACATACCCAGTAATCGCCTTTATAGTCCACCCAGTTACGGGTGACGTTTGACGAAACCAAAGTACATAACTCCTTATGTAGGGAACTATGGTGACTTCAGGTCTAAGGACTAATAGTCATACTAATAGTCACATGAGAAAGTATATGACACTCATATAACGATCCATGATACTTTCTCATGGCGGGCCATTCAGTATACATTCTCTAATGTATACCCATGTGTCAACTTGATATCTCATATCCATGACTTGTGAGATCAAGTCATCATGTTGACCTACATGCTAGTCTCTATGCATTAACATTGTCCTTGAATGTTAATACTTGACTAGGAATAATTAAGAGTAGTGTTCTCTATATCATCTCACTATCGATTCAACTAATCGATTGATATAGATAAGAACCTTCTACTCAAGGACGTTATTATACTAAGTTATCTGGCACCAATACACATAAGTACAATAACCATAAGAAATGCCTTTATATATAAGAAATATATATACAAGAATATGATACAGTTAGTCCAAAAAGTAATCATCATATGATTGGCTCTAGGGCTCTCATTAACAATCTCCCACTAGCACTAGTGCCAATCGCTGTAGTATCTAATACCCAATGACCTAGTGTGACCATCATGCTTCATCTGTGCCAAAGCCTTGGTCAAGGGATCTGCGACGTTAGCCTCTGTGGGTACTCTGCAAATCTTCACATCTCCTCGATCAATGATCTCTCGAATGAGATGGAATCGTCGTAGTATGTGTTTGGTCCGCTGGTGTGAGCGAGGTTCCTTAGCCTGCGCAATAGCTCCATTGTTGTCACAATAGAGCTCTACGGGATCAGATATGCTAGGAACCACCCCAAGCTCAGTGATGAACTTGCGGATCCAAACTGCCTCCTTTGCTGCCTCTGATGCAGCAATATACTCAGCTTCTGTTGTAGAATCTGCAACTGTGTCCTGCTTCGAACTCTTCCAGCTCACAGCTCCGCCATTCAAGCAAAACACGAACCCTGACTGCGATCTGTAATCATCCTGGTCGGTTTGGAAGATGGCATCAGTGTAACCCTTAACAACTAGATGCTCATCGCCTCCAAATATCAAGAAATATTCTTTAGTCCTTCTCAAGTAGTTAAGAATATTCTTGACTACTATCCAGTGACGTTCACCTGGATCTGACTGGTATCTGCTCGTCATGCTCAAAGCATACGAGACATCAGGACGAGTACATAACATGGCGTACATGATAGATCCTATGGCTGAGGCATAAGGGATA
>JAGFNQ010003010.1:509616-521696 GCA_024364735.1 Boesenbergia rotunda | reverse complement strand
TACATCAGTATGTATTAGACCAAGCAATTCTCACACTGGATTACCTTTTCCGGAAAAGGGTAATTTAGTCATCTTGCCTTTTAAGCATGATTCGCATGTATCAAATGAATCGGGTTCAAATGATTCTAAAATTCCACATCGGTGTAATTTGGTCATGCGTTTCTTACTTACATGGCCAAGACGACAATGCCAAGTGTAGGAGTCTATTCGATTATCTATTCAAGCACGTTTATTGCTAACATCGATATTGAAAACGTCACTGGATAAATCTAACGTGTAGATGTCATTGCACAAAATTTCATTCCCATAAAGAACGCCATTTAAAGTTATGTAACAACAATTGTTACTAAAAGTTAAATGATAACCCTTTTCATTCAAACATGAAATAGATACAATGTTCTTTATTAACAAAGGAACAAAATAACAATTATCCAATTCTAAGATACGTCCAGTGGGGAGCTTTAGCAAATATGTTCCGATGGCAACAGCAGCAATCTTTGCTCCATTTTCAACTCGCAAATTCGCTTCTCCTTTGACGAGTCTTCTTCTATTCCTTAGCCCCCAGTATGTCATTACATATATGTGAGCTACACCCAGTATCAAGTACCCAAGTGTTTGAGGAAATAGAGTGACATTCAATAACGAAGATACTTGAAGAGGATGGGGCATCGGATGCCTTCTCTTTCAAGGACTCAAGATAAACCTTGCAGTTTCTTCGCCAGTGACCCTCCTTGCCACAGTGATGGCAAGTGCCTTTAGGATATTTTCAGTCTTTTGGCCTTTTTCTTCTTTCCTTTATTTTGTTCTTTGGCCTTCCTCTTAGAACCTTTCTTCGAGGAACCAACTAACAGTACCGTCTCTTGATCCTGCTTCACAGAAGGCTCTACAGTCTTCAGCAGGTTGAGCAACTCAGGAAACTGGTCTAGAGTTGCATTTTCAGGAGGACGGTTGGGAAGTTGATCTTCAAGGACATAAGCAAGCTTCTCTACCTTGAGGACTATCCTCAGGTTTCGAAGCCAGTCCATGAAGTTTGGCCCAGTCAGTTTATTGGTGTCCAAAATGGAACGCAAATTCAGAGAAGACATGATCGAGTGATTAATCTAGAAATACAAATTGAGCTTATGTGAGAAGAATGATTAAAGAATGTATCAATATACATAAATTAAATCCTATTTATTTTGCGAATTGAGTCACCCTTATTATCAATTCGGGAGATCGTAGGAACATCTCCAAATAGGTTGATATCCAACCATAGATAAGAACCACCATGGCTGTGGCCATCAAATTTTTCTTAGCTATGAAGGTAGGTAATTTTACCGATTACACATCACATATATGTAACTATCACTTTATGCTATCAATTAATTGAATGTTTGCATAAATCATTGGGTTGTTAACTCATTAACAAGTATGTATCATTATACATAGCACCCAACTGCACCTCTCTTTACATCGACCTTGGCTGTGGCACAACAAATCGATGCTCCAAGCTTAAGGCTGACCCATTAATCAAGAAATAGTTTTAACATGGTTGGAGCTCATTCAACCGCTTAGTCAGGCTTGGATGTGTCCAACAACCAAAACTAATGATTGACCTCTGACTCGAACTATATTATTCATAAACTAATTCCATGGTTTGAACATGTTGAGGTTCAAGTCGGGCATGGATGTGTCCATCAACCCAAACGAGAAACAAAACTCCAATTCTAACCATATTAATGGAAGGTGTTGGCCTTAATATTTTATAAGGGGTTTTGTGTCTCATCTTTTCTTTTCTGAGCACATTCATGACATAGAATAATGTCATGACTAACGATTTCCTTAATTAAGTATGTATGTGACTTAAGTTATCAAGTCTCATTAATTGAATTAGGAACCGGATTTCCTAATTCCAATTTCATACTTAATTAAAGGAATTGTTTTGGGAAACAATTTCCTAAATTGTTATAATTAATTTCGGAAATAATATGTTCAAGACTTTGATTTCTCTAAATCAAATCTTATTAAATTAAGAGACAAATCCCTTAATTCAACTACATATTATTTTCATGAAAATCTCATTTAAGAAACTCTATAGGAAACCATTTTCCTAATTAATTTTGGAGACAACAATATGTAAGAGCATCACCTCTTAAACATATTTTATTCATGGATTTAATTAATTACAACAAATTGTTTTCTAAGGGCGGCTCCCCGAGGCTCAGATACCCAAAGAAAAGTAATGTGTTGTAAATCCAATTGGACGGCTCCCCGAGGCTCAATCCAAATCAAACATGATAATTTCAATTAAAAATTGGGAAATTAAATTACAACAACTAACTTTAAATTGGACGGCTCCCCGAGGCTCAATCCAAAATAAAGAATTTTGTTGTCAATTTAAAAACCAATTCAAATTTAATTGTCAATTAACTGTCTATGAATTTGTCTAGACTTTCTTAAAAGAAAGTGCCCAAAATTGCGAGATTTCAAAAATAGGTTTTCAGAATAATTGTAAGTTTCCGGTATAAAGAAAACTTACATATTTCCAAAATTGGAAAATTTCTAAAATAAAAAAATTTCCAAAATTGGAAAGTTTCCAAAGATGGGAAGTTTTCGAAATTATTATAAAATTTCAGAAAATAGAAAATTTCAAACGTTTGCGAAATTTCATGAGGATTTCCAAACTTTGAAATTCCTAAATCTAAAATTTATTATAATTCGAAAGATTCCATAATTGAAAATTTTTTCCGAAATTGAGATCATGACAAAGTTTTCCACAAAACAATTATATGATTAAGTCGAACACTAACCGGCTCTGATACCACTGTTGGGACCGGGTGCATGTCGACAAGGATACGAGTTCGTAAAATTTTAAATTTTTACGTACAGCGGAAGAATTTGCATAAAATAATTTTCTAAATTATTTTAACTTCGTATCTAGCATGAAATCTTATGGTGTGTTGACATAATCATAAAATAAAACTTTGCGGAAAAGTAAACTAATTTACCAAGTACCTCGCGTAACTCGAAGTAAGGGACGAGATCCAACCGTAGCGTCCCTTGGAAGCTCCGCCTCTATTCGCGTCCACGCCGAGTTCTCTTCGGGATGACTTCGCAAAGTCACGAGTTTTGTGCCGACGAGAACTACTAGATTCTCGGAAGGCACAACAAAGAAGATCAAGAGAAGAAAAGGAAACTAACCAACGAAGTAACGGAATCGAATTCCGAGAGAGAGGGAGATGTGATCCGCTTCTTCTTCTTCTTGGTTGGTTTCTTCTTCTCCTTGAAGCTCACGGCAACACCTTGCCTTGGTGTAGGTTGGGCGACGGCCCTAATGGAGCTAGGGTGGCCGCCGACCCTAATGGAAGGGAGGGGGAAGGAGGAGAGAAGAGAAGAGAGAGAGGGAGAGCTCTATTTCGATTATCCAAATCTTAGGAATCCAAGGCTTGTCTATGGTTCCTTATATAGTTGCTTCTCCCTTGCCAAGTCTCCTCTTAACCGAATTAACGGAATTAACGGAATTAGTTATCATAAGAAATTTATCCTATAAATTCTCTTATGAATTATTCCGTTTAAACCAAGTTTTATTATAACTAACTTTATAATAAAACTAATTAGTTATCATAAGAAATTTATCTTATAAATTCTCTTATGAATTTTATTATAACTAACTTTATAATAAAACTAATTAATTATCATAAGAAATTTATCCTATAAATTCTCTTATGAATTATTCCGTTTAAACCAAGTTTTATTATAACTAACTTTATAATAAAACTAATTAGTTATCATAAGAAATTTATCATATAAATTCTCTTATGAATTTTATTATAACTAACTTTATAATAAAACTAATTAATTATCATAAGAAATTTATCCTATAAATTCTCTTATGAATTATTCTGTTTAAATCAAGTTTTATTATAACTAACTTTATAACAAAACTAATTAGTCTCTCCTTTTATTATGGAATAAATTTTATAAGAAATTTATAATCTTTCTTATTATGGAAAAATCAATTCATAATTGATTTTATAAAATTAAAATAAACCAATTCATGGATTATTTTAACTTCCATAAAAAGAATAAATTTCTATAAATTTATTTATATAAATTTCTTTATACAAATTTATTTATCCATAATTTATAAAATAAATCGCGCTAGATTTACTTTATTAATTAAACCAAAATTAATTGGTTTTCTCCCCAATAAGTGCCCGGCCAACCAAGGAGGGTTGGCACCCTCTTTGGCCGGCCCAAACCGAGCCGAACCAACGCGAATTAAACTCATTTAATTCGCCCAAAAAGCCTTCAAAAGACTTAGCCATTTTTAGCTTCCATTGCGCCTCTGATTAACTCAGATTTGACTTATTTCTCTTGATCGAAAAATCTAATTTTCAACTCGTTTTAAATCCCTCGGATTACTCGTAGTGCGTGTGACTAAATAGGCTTTCGATTTATGTTGGCCGTCTATAATCAACAAATTATAGAACGATCATGAGTGGCACCTAGTAGTACATCATGATCCCCAATTAATCGAAAGATTAACGGTTTGACCTCAGAAGAAATTATTCTGAAACCCTTTAGCAGCTCTAATGAATCATGCCCCATTCCCTTCACCATCTTATACCCACTTGGTTCAAGACACGGTCTATTTGTGTCAGTCCCCACTAGGCTGACTACGTCACACCTAGCCCAAGTAGTGTCTTTCTCGTCCTTTGGATTTCTAGTTACTCTCATGTATTTAAGAGACTTGTACTCTTAACATGATATACTCTGGCCAGAGATTTTGAGTAACAATCCGACGATAGGCCTGGGTATACATCTCCTCGCAAGGAGTGGTGAATCCTTTGTAGGCTGTTCAAACATCTTCGGGCACTTCGGCTTATACCCAATCATCCTGGGTCCACACCTCCTTGGAGATGCTTGCTTAAGATGTTAAAGTATAAGTCTCCATGACCAAGATGACTTGAACACCGCAAGTCAAAGGAACATCGCACTTAAGCCGCAGTAAGAACTTCATTGACATTTCTATAGATAGATTCCATATGAAGTCTTACAGCTAGTCACTCCAATGAACTAGTTCCCTTAACTAGCATCCATGTTTATCTCCGGACATCCCAATGTCACCAGCCAGTGAGAATCAGCTGATTAGAGAATAACCCATGCTAGTCTCAACAGAATTGATAGTGTCCGTATTTATCAATTCATCGACTAGGGATATTTTCAATACTTCATATTTGCACATTTAGAGATAATCACTAGTTGTGATCCCATCACAAATTCTCTTATGCTGTGAGTTGTATTGCGGACATTCAGTAGATGAGTTTAAGATCCCAATCAAATACACAAGCATGTATACTCAAATAATGAATTATCATTTATTAAAATAAATATTTTACAATCATAAGGCGATTGCCTTAGGACACTTCTCTCATATCACTAACAATATAGGCGTCGGTTCGACCTAGGGTTTCGCAGGAAACCCAAAGTCAGAACCAATCTTTAAGGCTAAGGATATATATTTGTTTGTCTTGTGTTTGTGTATTTTATAGGAACCTAGAATTGGAGGCTGTTGAGGCAATCTGTGGTCCGGAGTGACCAAGTGTTTTAATGTTTGGGCAAAGGGTTTAAGTTAGGTTTCCCTTGTGTTCTCATATGTGTATGTTGAGTGTGCAGGATGTACAGGTTACGCATATGGACTTGACTAGATGGCTGATAACTTTCATTTTGTTGGTTAAATTAGGCTTTCAAATCCATGTTTTTGATCCCTTTTCATATGCTTAAGTTTGCATTTGTATTAGGTTTCATGAAATCTTTCTATTTTTGCCCTTGGATACAATCTTTCCTATATTTGAGATATTTTGGCATTAATGTTGAATCTAATTTTGTAGGTTTCAATTAGTCATGGAACTAGATCAAGTTTGGATCAAGGCTTGAGTTAAGTATGGGCCTAGATCAAAGGGATCAAGAGCTGAATCAATATGGGTCGTCCATTCAAGATTACAGTTAGATCTAAAGCCATCCATCAAATTTCGATCGATCTAAACTCAAGATAGACATAATCAAGTCCATGGAGCAAGATCTGAGAGTTTGGGCCAAATCAGAATTAATTCAGCCGTTGGATCTAGCAACAAAAGATCTAAACCATCCATTTAAAGATCAGAGCACTCTGAGCCATTGGATGCAGATTTGCTTGATCCGAGCTGAGGAGGAACAGATCTTGACCCTTGATTGAGATCTAGAAAGTTTGGGGTCAATCTGGATTGATATGACCGTTGGATGGGATCGGAGTAATCACAGCCGTCGAATTTTGAAAGCAATTAGTTAAAACAGGAATTCCCTCCACTGGCTCGCGTCGTCGTGTCTTCTCCACTTTGCCTTCCCTGTTCTTGCGATTTCTTCCCCGTTCTTCGTCCGATCCGCGGCCACAGCAGTTTGGAGCTTCAATTCGAATTCCCAAGCTAGTGAGATCAACTCGCCGAGATGATGGTGATGGATTTTCGTCGTTGAAGAATCCTGCAGGGAGGGTTTCGCCAAAGGGTCTGTATTCCGCTCGATCACCTTTTAATGCTCGATTTTACCGATCGGAGCTACCAGAGAAATCAGAAGGGTTTTTTGAAGACCTTTGGAAGGTTCTGATCCCCAAGCTTCAGCTGATTCAATAGATCAAGAGGATGATCGGAGGAAAAGTCAGCTTCGACTTGATTCAGTGCCATTTCATGAGGAGAGCTTGGATCCAGCTGATTTGGCAAAGCTAGAGGTTTCTAGCTAGATCTTGGGTGACAACAAGATAGATTTTGTATTGAAGATTGATCCTGCTGTTTAGATTTCGATTCGCATTCATTTTCCGTAGCTACTTGTTCTGTATCAGAGTTGCGATCAGCCACTGGTCGGTCTCTAGACCGATCCAGAAAGCACCTGACCGGTCATCAGTCCGATCAGGCGTGTACCTGATCGGTCAGTCGACCAATCAGGAAATGTCCTGCACAAATTACCCTGTTCAGTTTATAGCTTCCCTCAACTCTCAATTCATACTTTCAAATTTAGATTAAGCTATAGTTTTAGCCCTGCAATAGATAACAGTTTTGTATTCTAATCTCGCACTTCCAAAATGTGTAGTTCAATTTACCTAGTGTTTAAGTTCAATTCTTGCAATTCCTAGTTCACTCATACGTAGTTAAGTCAACTCCATTTCGAATTTTACTTTCATACTTACTTGCAAAACAAAACCCATTTTATCTAGAAAATCCAAATTATTTAACGACAAATAATGTGCAAGTTCGAATCAAACATTCATTCAACTAGTCCTTGGATAAAAATACGACCTAAGGCCCCTCTACTACATTTAATCATTGTTAGCCAAAGGGTTTTCAGTTTATAAATTTCTAAATTTGAGTTCCACATTCGTGACAGCTATTTTGGGGACCATCAAATTTTTGGCGCCGTTGCCGAGGAACCTAGTTGAGTTTGTTTGGTTTTAACTTGTTTGCTTACTTTCATATCTTTTGATCTAGTTTACTTGTGCCTATTTCTATATCTTGTGATCCATATTACTTGCTTCATTCTTTTGTATACATTTGCTGCGATTTTTGTACTTGTGTATGACCAGATCTGTAGGTGGTAATCTGGAAGAGTTTGATCCTAAAATTGAAAGAACTTTACGAGCAAGGAGGAATCAAATCAGTGCTTCAGAGGCTAGTGCTATTCTTCCTACTCAGACTATTGCTTATTCAGTTGATCCTATGGCAGACCACCAGAAAACTATGAAGGAACTAGCAGCACCAGATGATGCTTTTCAGTATTCTTGCATTGCCTACCCAGAGCTCATTGAAGATTTTGAGTTAAGATCGGGACTTATTCATCTATTGCCCAAATTTCAAGGTCAGACTGGGGAGGATCCCAACAGACATTTACATGAGTTTCACGTTGTCTGCTCCACCATGAAGCCTCAAGGAATTTCAGAGGAAGATATCAAGCTGAGGGCTTTTCCATTTTCTCTTACTGGAGCAGCAAAGGATTGGCTTTATTATCTACCTACGGGGCATGTTTCGAGCTAGATTTCCATGAAGAAAGCATTTTTGGAGAAATATTTTCTTGCATCGAGGACAACGATCATCAGAAAAAGCATCTGTGGCATACAACAAGTAGTAAGAGAGACTCTTTATGACTATTGGAAAAGATTCAACAAACTGTGATCTAGTTGCCCATAACACCAGATTAGTGAGCAGCTACTCATTCAGTATTTTTATGAGGGACTTCTTCAGATGGATAGGATCATGATAGATGCTACAACAGGAGGTGCCCTAGTTAATAAAACACCAGATCAAGTTAGGGTGCTAATTTCAAATATGGCAGAGAACTCACAACAGTTTGGAAGCCAAGCTTTGTCTACCAGGGGAGTAAATGAAATTCAGATGGTATCAAATAGGCAAAAAGAAATCAAGAATTCATTGATGGAGCTCACATCTCTGGTGAAGCAAATGGCTCAAAATAATGTGAGTAAGAATCAAAATTTCTCAGTTCCACCACCTTCAAGCCAAGTGATGAGGTTATGCAGTATTTGTTCAAGCCAAGACCACAACTCAAATTTATGCCCTAACCTCCAACAAGATGAGACATTAGCTGCATTGACTAGGGGACAATTCCAAGCCAAAAACAACCCCTATTCATCTACATATAATCCGGGTTGGAGGGATCATCCAAACGTGAAGTATGGTAATTCTTTTTATCAGCAAAACCCATCACAACAACCCTATCAACAACCCCAATAGAATTTCCAGCAAGTTCAGCAAGGTCAACAACAATTTTAGCCATTTCAACAACCCAATCAGCAATTTGAGCATCCCTATCAACAAAATCAACCACCTTTCCAAGGTAATCCGAATTTTCAGCAAGGGTTTCAAGGAAATCTAAGTTTCCAGCAGCAATATCAATCATCTCAGCCACAAAATCAGTTCTCACAGCAAGGTTATCAGCCATTTAACCAAGGTTTTCAACCTTCAAATCAGAATTTCCAGCCCACACAATTTCAGCCCTCTCAACCACAATTTCAACCTCAACCTCAGAATTTTCAGAGCTACAATTCTCAACCATTTCAATCAAGTTCTCAGCAAAATTTTCAGCAATTTTCTCAACAATTTCAGCCCTATAATCAGCCCCAACAGCCATACTTTCATGGTTCACAACAAAGTCAACAATTTCAACGACCTCAATCATCATTTCAAGGTCAATCAAAGTCTTATGCTAACCAAGGGGGCTATGGAGGCTCTAGTGGGGGAAATTTCTAACAACAAAGGATAGAGGAGATGCTTCAACAACTTTTGCAACAACATAGAAATGATCCCACCATACAAAACCTCGAGAGACAAATTGGACAATTAGCTAGTGGGATGAATCAAATTCAAGCTCAAGGATATAACCAACTACCTTCTCAAGCTACTCCAAACCCAAAGGGAAACATTAGTGCTATTACTTTGAGGAGTGGGAAGGTGGCTTCTGTTGGAAACGAGATGGCTAGAGAGGGGGGGGTGAATATAGCCAATCACTTTTACTTGCAAGTAGCAACTTTCCTGCACTTAACTTTTCAGTAGCACAGCAGCGGAAGAAACAAAAGGAACTGAAAGTGCAGTAAGCTAAACAGAAATGAGAACAAACAAAAACAACTGCCACGAACGCTAACAAGAGGATTTACAAGGTTTGGGGATAATTTGCCCCTACTCCTTGGCGTGCCCTTAAGGTGGGCGATCCCTTGATCGTCGACAGATCAAGCCCCGGTTTCACCGGATCTAACGCAACCTCCTTCTCGGTGGAGAAACCTCTCCACAGCGTTTCAATCAGGATAAAGTTTAAGCACAAAGAAACTACGAGAAAGATCTTACTCAAACACTTAGCAAGGACAAGAACACAGCTAGCTTCCCTGAGCTCCACCCAGTGGCGATCTCACGCAAGAACCCTTCTTCGTGTCTTCCCACTGTCGGACTCCAAACTTCTTGTTCTCTACTCCAAGCGTTCAAGTCAAGATTGGTTGCTTCTCGATCGCTTGCTCAAAGTGATGACAGCTTCAAGAACGCAGCAAGCAGATTGTGGAGAACACTAGGCGCTGCAAGAACACAAGTTCTAGAACTCTGCTTCCACAAAGCCAAATTCCGCCCTTTTATTTCTCCACTCAGCATCAGGTGACAACATCCTCAGTAGCCTCCAGCTACCTTGCTGCCAACGCCAGCTACCACTGAGCCCTCTCTGGTCTTCCTGTGATCCCCTCAGCCAAGCCCCAGTCTCGGCTCCAGTCTGCAGCTCGGCCGTTGCAACCTGAAATGGAGAATCGGACAAACTTGCTCCAAGGAAAGCCTTCATTGACCTCTCCTTGAGTATTTGAATCCTCCCCTGTCACTTGCAGCTTGATCAGACTGTTAGAACAACAAATCATTCAGTAAATCAAATATCAGTAGCAAACATCATCGAATCAGATACAATCAGACACTCTGACCACGTCTGACAGTGCAATTTGAATTAAAGTGATCAGTCACCAGACCGATCCAGGGATTGTGGGTCAGTCACCAGACCGATCCAGAGCTTTGCTGGGATTCCCAGCTCTCGCGGCTATACACTCCTGATCGGTCACCGGACCGATCAGAGTGAAGCCTGATCGGTCACCAAACTGATCCGGATAGATGAACAGTGATTTATTAATCATATCTAAACTCCCTAATCGGTCACCGGACCGATCCAGGGTCTGATCTGCAAGGGAACTCACTTACCGTCTACTCCCTGATCGGTCACCAGACCGATCAGGAGCAAGCCAGCAAGGAAGCAGCCTGCTCCCTGATCGGTCACCGGTCCGATCAGGAGCCACACAGTAGATTCCCAATCTCACTGTGTGCTCCCTGATCGGTCACCAGTCTGATCAGACATAGCTGGATCGGTCACCATACCGATCCACTAAGGAGCAGCGTGCCAATGTCCCTGATCGGTCACCAGACCGATCCAGAGACTCAACCCTAGCCCTCCAAGCTAGGAATTCATCCACCTTAGCCCTCCAAGCTAAGGATTTTTCCATCTAACTCTCCATGTTGAGAATTTGCACCTAACCCTCCAAGTTAGGACTTTTCACCTAGCCCTCCAAGCTAGGACTTTTCACCTAGCCCTCCAAGCTAGGACTTTTCACCCAACCCTTCCAAGTTAGAACATCATCCAACCTAGCCCTCCAAGCTAGGCACCTGACCCTCCAAGCCAGGACTTTTTCACCTAATTCTCCAGGATGGGAATTTGCACCTAACCCTCCAAGTTAGGACTTTTCACCTAGCCCTCCAAGCTAGGACTTTTCACCCAACCCTTCCGAATTAGGACTTTTCCAACACCTAGCCCTCCAAGCTAGGATTTTTCACACCTAACCCTCCAGGTTAGGATTTTCCACCACCTAGCCCTCCAGACTAGGATTTTCAATACCATGTCTGATCCCCGATCAGGACTTAATCATAATCGATACCATGCCTGATCCCCAATCAGGACTTAATCATAATCAATGATCATCCACCTAAACTAAAATCGATGTCAACACCAAAACATCAATCAGGGCAAGACTGCTTCAACAATCTCCCCCTTTTTGTTGTTTGACAATCCGATTTTAAGTTTAGGGAATCCAGATCCTCCCCCTACAACATGATCATCCTAAACTTAACCAACCACACTCTCCCCCTTTGTCGAACACGAAAAGGGTCTAGACGGGTTGTTAAGTTCAACCATACTCCCCCTCAACCCTAGGGGTATCCCAAAACAACAATGATTTTATTGAAAATTGATAAGCATATGATCACATATGGCAACAAGATATAGGCATGGCAAAACAGACATATGTATCATATGAGCATGGCATCATAAGCATGAACATCGAAATAATGAGTAAGTCATATCGACACACAATGAGCATTTGAACATATAGATAAATAACATCCGAGGCAAAAGACTCCAAAACCATGCTATAATAAGCAAAAGTCAGGATGAACACATCCGTCAGATAATCAAAAATACATCACACACCAACACAAAATAGTCAAATGCCAGCTGGATCATCGTCTGAGTCATCAATGCATATGATATCC
>JAGFNQ010003010.1:395824-502715 GCA_024364735.1 Boesenbergia rotunda | reverse complement strand
ACCCAAACTATAGATGAAGCCCTACCTGACCCTGATTGGATCATAGCTATGCAAGAAGAATTATCCCAATTTGAGAGGAACCAAGTCTGGGAACTAGTGCCTAAACCTAAAGATAAATCCATCATTGACACTAAGTGGGTCTTTAGGAACAAGCTAAATGATCAAGGTGAAATAGTTAGAAATAAAGCCCGTTTAGTAGCTAAAGGATTCAGCCAGGTAGAGGGATTAGATTATGATGAAACATATGCCCCAGTAGCTAGACTTAAATCTATTAGAATGTTGTTAGTCTTTGCATCCCATAAAGGATTTAAGCTATACCAAATGGATGTAAAGTCAGCCTTCCTAAATGGATTCATTAAAGAAGAAGTTTATGTAGGACAACCCCCTGGGTTTGAGGATTTAGACAAACCTGACCATGTTTACAAATTAACTAAAGCACTATATGGGTTAAAACAAGCACCTAGGGCTTGGTATGAACGTTTATCAACCTACTTAACCTCTAAAGAATTTAAACAAGGACGAATTGACTCAACTTTATTCATTAAAATCCTAGGAAAAGATATATTTATTGCCCAAATTTACGTAGATGATATAATCTTTGGTTCCACCAACACAAACTTCCTAAAAGAGTTTGTCAAAATAATGGAAAATGAATTTGAAATGAGCTTAGCTGGTGAGCTTACCTTTTTCCTAGGTCTACAAATCAAACAAACTAGAGATGGAAACTACGTCCATCAATCCAAATATGCTAAAGAGTTAATAAAGAAATTTAAAATGGACAACTCTAAAAGCATAAGTACTCCCATGGCCACTAATGTAAAAATAGATAGTGACCCTGATGGTAAACCAGTAGACCTCAAACTATATAGAAGTATGATAGGTAGTCTATTGGACCTTACAGCTAGCAGACCTGACATTCTTTTTGCTGTAGGGATGTGTGGTAGATACCAAACCTGTGCTAAGGAAACACACTTAGCAGCTCTAAAAAGAATTCTAAGATATATAAAGGGCACCCTAAATGTAGGGATTTGGTATCCTAAAACCTCAACCTTCAATTTGTCAGGATACTCGGATTCTGACTATGCTGGTTGCAAATTAGATAGAAAGAGCACAAGTGGAAGCTGCCAACTGTTAGGAAATAGTTTAGTAAGCTGGTGCAGCAGAAAACAACACTGTGTAGCCCTATCCACAACTGAAGTTGAGTATGTGGCCTTAGGAGAGTGTGTAGCACAACTTTTATGGATGATGCACACTCTTAAGGATTTCCAGCTCAACTACACTCAAACCCAAGTCTTCATTGACAATATAAGCTCGATCAATTTAACCAAAAATCCAATCCAACACTCCAGGACTAAACACATAGAAGTTAAACACCACTTCGTTAGAGACCATGTAGCCAGGGGTGAGATAGTAATTAAACATATAGACTCAAAATCTAACTTAGCTGATATATTCACAAAACCTTTACCTGAGTCTGAGTTCAGCTCACTAAGAAGGCAATTAGGATTGTGCTTAGTAGAATAGATTTAGTTTATTATTGGTTTTTCTTACTCAAATCAATTTTAAAAAAAATATTTCAAAATGCTTTCAAAATCAGCTCTTATTTAATTTTGAAAAAGTTTTTTTAATAAATTTTTTTCGGACTTAGTTTTTTTTTCAAAACTACCCCTTTCAAAACTAGGGCTTTTTCGCAAATGGACTTAGCCTAGGCCCTAACCCTAGAACTGCATGCACCTATAGATTTAGAAGCCAGCATCTCACAAGCAACTTAGGGTACTTTTGATTGATAACCTAGAAAGGGTTGAGATGCTTAGGTCTTTGCCTTAATTCAAGATGCTTTAAGTCAGTGCATCTGCAGTAATTGGGGCACTAAATACAACTTATACAGCAATCAAGTTAAGTGTTAAGTTTAGAAAATCTAACTTGAACAGAAACACTTAACTTGACTAACCCTAGCGTAAACTACTGCTTATAACAGTTAGTGAGTACCTAAATGGGTTAGACAGGTCCCTACAAGAAAAAATCAACTGATTTGGTCTAAGTCTTGGTTCAGTACGGCAAAGTCATGCAAATATTTTTCTTTATAAAATTTATTTCCGTTCTATAATTTAATTCCTACTATATTTATCTGTTTTTTTATGTATGGAAAAGGGAGAGAGATAGAAAAAGAGAGAGTTTAAAATTTTCAAATTTTTTCAAAATTTCAAATTTCTTCAAAAAACTCTATCCTTTATTCAAAAAGTATCAAGTTTCTAAGTATTTAAGCTTTTCGTACTTAAGCTTTTCAAAATTTACTAAGTACTTAAATTATTTCAAAATTTACTAAGTACTAAAATTGTTTCAAAATTTACTAAGTACTTAAAGTGTTTCAAAATTTACTAAGTACTTAAATTGTTTCAAAATTTACTAAGTACTTAAATCATTTCAAAATTTACTAAGTACTTAAATTATTTTAAAATTTACTAAGTACTTAAAGTGTTTCAAAGTTTACTAAGTACTTAAGTGTTTCAAATCCTACTAAGTACTTAACTTAAAGGTTTCAAAACTTTTGAGTACTTTAAACTTAAGGTTTCAAATTTTTTAAGTACTCTAAACTCATGCTTTCAAAAAAAAACTCCTCTATGTACTTTTAAAACTCAAGTTATCAAAAGATTTTCAAAGTACCTAAACTTAAGTTTTCAAAGTGCAAAATCATTCTAAGTACAATTTTTTAGAAAACTTAGAACCCCACGAAGTTTTGAAAAATCTAGGGGGAGGGAACAAATTTTTATGCTTTTGATTAAACTTAACTTTTTGAACTGGGGTTGCCATAAATCAAAAAGGGGGAGATTGTTGGTGCAAAAAGCACCAAAGTCAAACCTGTGTTTTGATAATGGCAACAGAGTTCAAAAGTTAAGTATTACTTGTTATCTAACATGTCACTCTAGTGTGCAGAGTAAAAAGTCCTAGCGAAGGAATGCTAGGCACTAGTGAAGGAATGCCAGGGTAAAAAGCCCTAGTGAAGGACTGCTAGGCACTGGCGAAGGAATGCCAGAGTGAAAAGCCCTAGCGAAGGACTGCTAGGCGCCAGGCGAAGGATAGCTTGGGATTGAAGCCCTAGCGAAGGAATGCTAGGAACCGAGCGAAGGATAGCTCAGTATCCAAGACCTGGCAAAGGACCGTCAGGCAAAAGTCCAACGAAAGGAGTGGTTGGCATCAGGTACATTCTCCCGAGAGGAGTAGGTGAGGACGCGTTCCCCGTCGAGGGAACAGTAGGCGTCGGTTCGACCTAGGGTTCCATTTTGGAAACCCAAAGTCAGAACCAAGACAGCTAAGGCTGTATAAAATAGTATAATACTGCTTTTTGGACTAACCCTGGATACAGGACCGAAGGACTGAGTATCTGCAGCTCAGAGAGCCTCAAAGGAGTGAGGCAGAAGCTGAGTAGGGCGCCCCGGATGTTCCGGGCGCCCCCAAGGTCAACCCAAATCAGCAGGAGCGAAAACACGCCTCGACAGTTATATGTCGGGGCGCCCCGGATGCTCCGGGCGCCCCGGATGCTCCGGGCACCCCGCCTGTTGCGGGCGCCCCCAGTGCCAGCTGCCGAAGCACACCCTCGCGAAGCCAAGAGGATGAAGGTTTGACCCGGTCAATGCGGGCGCCCCCAGCGCTCCGGGCGCCCCGGTCAAACCTGATCCCGATTTTGAAGGGATCAGATGTTGACCGAGCTGAAGACGGATCGACCGCCACGTGGGGGGGCGCCCCCGATGTCCCGGGCGCCCCCAGGCCCTATATAAAGGGCCCTCAACCCCAAGGCTGAGAAAACCTTCAATCAACGCTTCTACGCTCTTCTGCTCTCACGCCTCGCTACGGAAACTTCCCAACTCGAGCCGACGACGTCCCACTGCTCCGAAAAAGACAACCTACATCGGACGTCGGTAAAAGAAGAGTTTTATTTCATTTGTTTACTGTGCTATAAATGTAACTCAATCGTTGTAAACTGCTTTTGCGCTGTCATATAGAATTGCCCAAAGTAAATGATCAACGATCGTGGGCCTTGGAGTAGGAGTCGACTCAGGCTACGAACCAAGTAAAAATTACTGTGTTCGCGTGTTTGTTTTTATCTTCCGCTGTGCAATTTCTCTTTCCCTAAATCCGAATTATTTCCGATATTCACCCCCCTCTATCGGTTCTCTCGATCCAACAACGAAGACCTGGTCAGGTGCATCGAGCAAAAGTCCAACCGAAGGAGCCGGTTGGCAAAAGGTAAACTCTCCCGAGAGGAGTAGGTGAGGACGCGTTCCCCATCGAGGGAACAATAGGCGTCGGCTCGACCTAAGGCTCCATTTTGGAGACCAAAGTTAGAACCAAGACAGCTACGGCTGTAATATTCACTAACGTTCTTGCATTATTATGTTTGGTACTAACCCTGGATGCAGGACCGAAGGAACGAGTCTCTGCAGCTCAGAACACCTCAAAGGAGTGAGGCAGCAGCTGGGTTGGGCGCCCGTGAGGTCCCGGGCGCCCTAAGTAAGAGCCAAACATAGGTTGAGCAAGAAAACACTTCGGAAGCATAGCTCCGGGGCGCCCCCATGCTCTCGGGCGCCCCGGATGTCGCGGGCGCCCTGGGCTCAAGCCGACGAAGCGGATAGAATCAAGCCAGCGAGAATCCAGCGGAACGAGTCAACCCGGGCGCCCCCTGCGTCCCGGGCGCCCCCGGTCAAACCTCAGCCCGATCCTGGAGGGATAATAGCTGACCGAGCCTGGTCTGGATCGATTGACACGTGGGGGGCGCCCCCAACGTTCAGGGCGCCCCGGGAGGCTATAAAAAGCCCCTCGACCCCAAGGCTTCAGACATCACTTCTTCCAACGCCAATACGCTCTTCTACTCAAGCGCTCTGCTCCAGAAAACTTCCATCTCGAGATTCTAGCGCTGACGACGACCCTACGCACCGAAGAACGATCTACACCGGGCGTCGGTAAAGAAGTGTTAATTTTTTAATTATACTTTCTCTGCAATGCTACTGTACATCATCTTGTAATTATTTGCGTGTCTATAGTATTGCCCGCAGTAAACGGTCAACGACCGTGGGCCTTGGAGTAGGAGCCGAACGTGACTCCGAACCAAGTAAATCGTGGTGTTTGCGTTTGGTTTTTGTGTTAAAATTTCGCTGTGCATACACTCTCTAAATCCGAAATGCTTTACGATATTCACCCCCCCTCTATCGTATTCTCTCGATCCAACAAGTGGTATCAGAGCAGGGAAGCTCAAAATTGGTGCAACCACCAATTTGAGAATTTTTCGGATTCTTACGAAATCTTTTTAATTCCTTTTTTTATTCAAAATTTTTCTCGTTAATCGAGGTTGGTGCAACACCCCTCGATAAATAGTTTTTTTCTTCCCACACTACTAATCCAAGACCAAGTCTTGGGATATTTCTATTCTTTTACTCTTAGTTTCAGATAAATGGCCATGCAAGAAGGATTCAGCACAGCCAGACCACCACTTTTCAGTGGAGAGGACTTCTCCTACTGGAAAAGTCGGATGGAGGTCCACCTGAAAACTCAGGTGGACATATGGATAATCATCCAGTCTGGACTGGAGATTCCAAAGAACGCTGAAGGAATGCCACAGTCTTACGCTGAGTGGGATACCGCTCTGAAAAGAAAAATTGAAGCTGATGCCAAAGCAACCCAGACACTTCAATGCGGCCTGACCAAGGAAGAGTTGAATCAGGTAGGACCATTTAACAGTGCAAAGGAGCTGTGGGATAAGCTGATCGAGTTGCATGAAGGAACTTCAGATACTCGAATCAGCAAGAGAGATCTCCTCCTGAACAAGATGTACACGATCAAGTTAAACGACAACGAAACAGCAGCCTAGCTCCATTCCAGAATTCAGGAGTTAATGAACGGACTACACACAATCGGTCACAAGGTAGAAAACTGTGACCTGATAAGGTACACTCTCAACGCTTTCCCGAGAAACACCTTGTGGGCATCTATGGTAGATGCATACAAGGTTTTAAGGGACCTTTCAAAAATTAAATTAGATGAACTATTTTCAGAACTTGAGTTACATGAGCAGACTAACTACACCCTGGCCGAGAAAGGCATTGCCTTTATTGCAGGTAAAGCTGGAAAGATCTCCAAAAAGAAACCTCAACCTGCACCCAAGTCTGATTCAGATTCAGACTCAGAAGACGATGAAGGAGATCGACCTAAGCTGATCCGACTGGCCTGGAACTACTACAAGGAATTGAAGAATCAATCCAACAGAAGAAAGGCCAGCCGAAAGAAAGAAGATCAAGCTGAATCAACTAAGAACAAATCAAGTGTGACTTGCTTCAAGTGCAACAAAAAGGGACATTTCAAATCCGAATGCCCCAACCTAAAAGAAGCCAAGAAAGCAAGAAGAAAGAAAGCACTTAAGGCAACATGGGACGAGTCCTCCTCCGAGGAAGAAGAAGAGGCCCCACAGTCTAACCTGCTCGCACTAACCGCCTCAGAAAATGGCGAAATAACTCTAAGTGGTTTTTCTAGAATGTAATTATGCGAATTAATTTCTTATCTTTCTCGAGATTTGACAAAAGCCAAAATCTGAGTCGAGTCTCTCAGACAGGAAGTAAAACTCCTGAAAGAGAGAGCAGACTCTGAACCCTTAACTGAGAAGGTTCAAGAAGGCACCTCTGCTCAAGTTGAAAAACATGAAACAGAGAACTCTTTCTTGAAAACTTAAGTTAAGGATCTTAGAGCTGTCTTAGAACGTTTCACTTCTGGTTCCAAGGGTCTTGACATGATTCTTGGAAAATAGAAGTCGGTTCTAAATCGATCCGGAGTGGGCTATAGAACCAAATCTAGACAAAGATCCTACTATGCTGTACTGAACCAGTCCAGACCTAAAGTTCAGGCATGGGTACCCAAACTGTGCTTGAACAAACAAACTAGATCAAATCAGTATTGGATCCCCAAGGACAAGATTCACATCTTACCGAACCATTACCGCGGCTTTAGTCCAGGGGGAGCCAAATTAAAAATAATATTTATAGTTAGATAAATTTAAATCTCGTTTTCAAATTGCATGATTGCTTGTTTATTTAATTTCTGTAATTTACCATGCTTAGACTTAGGAATGGTTAGTTAAGGACTGAACCAACTTAACTAAAATTTGAACAATATAGTATTGGGTGGAGGTGAGATAATAGTACGTTAGGGAAGCCAATTCTAATAAGGTAAGTATACTCTACTTGGTCACTTTAGACTGGTGAAACTAGCCGAAGTTACCGATCCAAGACCCAAACTAGTTAGACCAGAATTTTTCAAAATAATTTTTGAAAATGAAATTTCATTAAAAGGCTTTGTCAAGGAAAGGGTTGATGATCCAATAAGGCTATGGCCAAAGAAGGCCTAGTGCCTCGCCAAGACCTGGAAGTCAATTTTTGAAATTCAAATTCAAATTTTTATTTGTCAAATTCGAATCTAACACAAATATTCAGTTAATTATAGATTCAAACATTTTTTTAATAAACTCAAAATTAACTATTATAAAAATTAATTTAACTTTTTCAAAATAAGTCATGATTTTACAAAATAATTTTATCTACTAAAATCTGTCTCACAAAACCTATAAGGCTAATGTGATTGATAACTCTAGATTTGGGTGAGACGGTAAAATTCAACTTAATCGAAATTCATTATTGTTTAAATACAAACATTTAGTTGAGAACGGCATGGACCCAAATACTAGTCAAACCATGGTCAAAGTAGTCAAACCATAGTCAAAGTAGTCAAACCATGGTCAAATGGTCAACAAAGACAACAAAGTTGTCAATTCACACCTAACCCGGGCGCCCATGACTCCTCGGGCGCCCCGCACAACACCTTCACTTCTCTCAAGGCAAAAATCTTGCCACTATCACTTAACCAGGGCGCCCCGGCCCTTGCGGGCGCCCCCAGTACCGGTCAAAGGCAGCTATGCTGCCATCCAAGTCTGACCAGGGTGCCCGGGCCATCGCGGGCACCCCTAAGCAGCCTTAGGACACTGCCAAAGGCAGAAGCCCTGTCCCGGGCGCCCGGGAGCTCCCGGGCGCCCGGGAGCTCCCGGGCGCCCTAGCCAAAATGCCTATATAAGGCACTCAAATCCCCTCATCTTGCCACACCCAAATCCTTTCTTCACTCTAACTTCTTTCTTTCCAAGGCGACCAAGTGACCTTGTTGCTCCCTCAAACTCAACTATGCCTCCCCGGTATGATTTCTCTTACGCATTTAAAATTAGTTTTCTTAAATTCCTTCCTTTAAATGCATGTTTCTTATCTTAGAAAACGCCGAGCAAACCAATCAAGCCCCTGTACCGAACCTAGTCCTGATCCTAGGTTCCCAACTTTAGAACTTTGTAATAAGTTTGCTCGAACGACATACAAGCCTATAAAAACGAGCTACTTAAATAGACAATTCTTCACCCATTCTTGTCCCTTGGCCATGAATGTTATAAACTTTTTCCAACTCGATAACCTTGTATTCTGCACTCATCCCATTAATATATCTCTATGTGCAGAATTCTATAATAACATAGTTAGACAAGATGGTCTTATGTTTGTCACTACTGTTCAAGGGATGCCCTTGACAATCACACCCTCCTTGCTCAACCGATTTCTTGGACTACGACTCTCCCAGTCCACTTTTTGCTGCTATCCTCCTAGGGATCCTCCTTTTGATGCCCCTTACTCTCACATTACTCTAGATACTCTACACTCCTACTTCTATAGGAATGCTAGGAACCCCTTAGCCAGACGATTTCAGTCGGTGGTGTTGGGCCCGGGTGCATGTTGACATGCATGCGGGTTCATAATTTTAAAATTAATTACGTGTAGCGGAAGGTTTAACATAAATAATTTCTCAAATTATTTAACCACACATCTAAGCATGCAACCTTATGTTGTGTAGACATGATCATATATTTAAAATTTTATAGAAACGTAAACTAATTTACTTGTTACCTCGCGTAACTCGAAGAAAGGGACGAGATCCAACCGTAAGCGTCCCTCGGAAGCTCTGCCTCTATTCGCGTCCACGCCGAGTATCTTCGGGATGACTTCGCAAAGCCACGAGTTTCGTGCCGACAAGAACTACTAGATTCTCCAAAGGCACGACAAGAATACCAAGAGAGAGATAGGAAGACTAACCACCAAACGAAGAACGGAATCAAGATTCCGGGAGGAAGGAAGGAGTTGCACCCGCTTCTTCTTCTTCTTCGGCAGCTGCTTGGTGGTGGCTGAAGCTCTCGGCAAAAGGGGTTCTCGTTTTAGGGCCGGCGGCACTAGAGGAGGGAGAGGGAGAGAAGGAGAGAGAGAGAGGGCTTATATAATAGCCTCTCAATCGCCAAGTCTCCTTTTTATGGAATAAATTTTCATAAGAAATTTATCATATAAATTTTTCTATGAATTATTCCATCATGCCAAGTTTTTATCATAATTTAATTTATGATAAAAATAACCATGTCTCCCTTTTCTTATGGAAAGAAATTTCTTTATATAAATTTCTTTATATAAATTTCTTTATCATGGTAAATCAATCCATTATTGATTTTATAAAATAAAATAAACCAATGCATGGTTCATTTTAATTTCCATGAAAAATAAATCTCTTTATATAAATTTCTTTATCCATAATTTTATAAAACAAACCACGCTCGGTTTATTTTATAATTTGAACCAAAAATTCGGTTTTCCCCTTTTGTTGTGGCCGGCCAAACAAAGAGGGTGGGGACCCTCTTTGGTCCGCCAAACCCAAGCTTAAACCATACGAATTAAACTTATTTAATTCGTCCAATAAGTCTTCAAAAGACTTAGCCATTTTATGCTTCCGATGCGTCTCTGAAAAATTCAGATTCGACTTATCTCTCTTAATCGGAAAATTCAATTTTCAACTCGTTTTAAATCCCTTGGATCACTCGTAGTGCGTGTGACTAAATAGGCTTTCGATTTATGTTGGCCGTCTATAATTAACTAATTATAGAACGATCATGAGTGGCACCTAGTAGTACATCATGATCCCCAATTAATCGAAAGATCAACGGTTGACCTCAGAAATAATTCTGAAACCCTTCAGCAGCTTTAATGAATCATGCCTCAGTCCCTTCACCATCTTATACCCACTTGGTTCAGGACATGGTCTATGTGTGTCAGTCCCCACTAGGCTGACTACGTCACACCTAGCCCAAGTAACGTTTCCTCGTCCTATGGATTCTAATTACTCTCATATATCTAAGAGATTCATACTCTGAACATGTCATGCTCTGGCCAGAGGCTTCGAGTAACAATCCGACGATAGGCCTTGGGTATACATCTCCTCGCAAGGAGTGGTGAATCCTTTGTAGGCTGTTCAAACATCTTCGGGCACTTCGGCTTATACCCAATCATCCTGGGTCCACACCTCCTTGGAGATGCTTGCTTAAGATGTCAAAGTATAAGTCTTCATGACCAAGATGACTTGAACACCGCAAGTCAAAGGAACATCGCACTTAAGCTGCAGTAAGAACTTCACTGACATGTCTATATGTAGACTACCATATGAAGTTTTACAGCCAGTCACTCCAATGAACTAGTTCCCTTAACTAGCATTCATGTGTTTTTCCGGACATCCCAATGTCACCAGCCTGTGCGAATCAGCTGATTAGAGAATAAGTCATGCTAGTCTCAACAGAATTGATAGTGTCCGTTTTTATCAATTCATCGACTAGGGACAATTTCAATACTTCACAATTGCACATGTAGACATAATCACTAGTTGTGAATTCATCACAAATTCTCTCATGCTGTGAATTGTATTGCGGACATTCAGTATATGAGTTTAAGATCTCAATCAAATACATAAACATGCATACTCAAATAGTGAATATTCATTTATTAAAATAAAGGATTACAATCATAAGTCGATTGCCTTAGGACACTTTTCTCATATCACTAACAGGTGGACCTTCAGGTCCAGGACTATGCTCTTTATAGAGTTTTAGTCCGCTGCATCTTACCATTATCCACTAGGGACGTCGCGACCATGCCACCATTTTATACCCTCCTCCTGTATGCACTGATCCACCATCTTGATATCGACATTGGACTACACATATTCCATACGATCCTATATGCGTCCAGTGTTACCACTCAGGGGCGGGTACGCACCCCCTATTGCCACATTATCACTTCCATTCTTCATTATCACGGTCGTAACATCACTGAGGGAGAGATGGCCGCATTGACTGACTTTGATGAGATAGGGTTTAGGAACTTCTCCCTAGCTGGTATAGAGGTCTCTGGTACCGGGGTTGTGTCCTGGAGACGTCAGCCAGACCCCAGATCGACTCGGATGAGGAGGTTGAAGTCGATGTCGCAGATCTGGCAGCCGAGGTTCGTGAGCACATAGACGAGCCCCCACCACCGACACTCTACGAGAGAGTGACACGGCTCGAGTCGCAGATCCAGAGCCTCCGAGAGGAAGTGGAGGCAAATCATGCTGAAGGAATGGAGGCAAATCAGGGCTATTACACTGAGTATATGAGTGCCCGAAGAGCCGATAGAGAGACTAGCGATGCACGATATCACGAGATGATGGCGCTATTTCGATCCTGGCAGATGGGCTCATCTGATCGTCCTGGTCCCTCCTCCTAGATTTGATTGACATTGTACTAGTGACTATTTGACTGCCCCTACTCAGTAGGGTTGACTCATATTTGACTTGTATGATTGTGCTGGTTCTCTCTTCTACCAGCTAACTTATTGAGTTAGATTAATTGCTTTTCTTGATTATCTGATCATTATTAGGATTATGCTTAGTAGAATAGGTTTACTTTATTCTTCGATTTTTAAACTGCTCTACTTGCTTTTAAAATCAGTTTCTAAAATATTTTTAAAATTTCTTTACTTAATTTCAAAATCAGCTTTTACTTAGTTTGAAAAATCATTTTATCACTTTTAATTGCTCGACTTAGTTTTTTTTTGGAAAAACAACCCCCTTCAAAACTAGGGTTTTTTCGCAAATGGACTTAGCCTAGGCCCTAACCCTAGAATTGCATGCACCTATAGATTTAGAAGCCAGCATCTCACAAGCACCTTAGGGTACTTTTGATTGATAACCTAGAATGGGCTGAGATGCTTAGGTCTTTGCCTTAATTCAAGATGCTTTAAGTCAGTGCATCTGCAGCAATTGGGGCACTAAATACAAATTAAACAGCAATCAGGTTAAGTGTCAAGTTTAGAAAATTTGACTTGAACAGAACACTTAACTTGACTAATCCTAGCAAAAACTACTGTTTATAACAGGTAGTAAGTAGCTAATTGGGTTAGACAGGACCCTAAAGAGATAATTGAAATTGGTTTGGTTCAGTCTATCTTGCATTGGTTCAGTACAGCACATTAACTCTTTTTGCAATTTATTTATGCAATTTATTTATTTTTTTGCTATATTGCTTAGTTTTTGATATATGGCAAGGGGGAGAGATAGGAAAAGGAGAGAAGCATTAAAATGAAAAATGAAGCTTTAAAATTTTACATTTTTTTTCAAATTCAAAATTTTAAAAACTTTATCCTTCTTTCAAAAAATACTTAAACTTAAGCCGTTTTCAAAAGTTTTAAAAAATACTTAAACTTAAGCCGTTCTCAAAAGTTTTGAAAAATACTTAAACTTAAGCTGTTTTCAAAATGTTTTGTAAAGTACTTAAACTTAAGCTGTTTTTAAAAATTTTGTAAAGTACTTAAACTTAAACTATTGTCAAAAGTTTTGTAAAGTACTCAAACTTAAGTTGTTTTTTTCAAAAATTTATCTAAGTACTTAAACCAAGCTAGGCTCAAAATTTGTCTGAATACTCAACCCAAGCTAGGTTCAAATTTTTCTAAGTACTTAAATAGAAAAGTTTCAAAAGAGATTCAAACTTTTCTTTAGAAAATTTTCTAAGTTATTGACTTGAAAACGTCTCTAAATATCGTGGAAAATATTTTTGAAATGTTCTAAGTATTTGAAAAATTAGTTCCATCTTTAAAACTTAGAAATTTTTTCAAACCCCACGAACCTTTAGAAAAACTAGGGGGAGATTCCTTCCAGGGGAGGAAACTAAACTGTTATATCATCTGTTCTTGATTAACTTAACTTTTTGAACCGGGTTGCCATAAATCAAAAAGGGAGAGATTGTTGGTGCAGACAGCACCGAAGTCGAACCTGTGTTTTGATAATGGCAAAAGGGTTTAAAAGTTAAGATATTATGTTGATTTAACATGTTCACTAAGTATACAGGAAAAGAAGTCCTAGGTACACTGGGCACGAAGTCCTAGGTACACTGGGCAAGGAGATGGGCACCGAAGACCTGCTCGGAAGGTGGGCACGATGTCCTAGTCGAGGACTGGGCACGAAGACCTGCTCGGAAGGTGGGCACGAAGACCTGCTCGGAAGGTGGGCACGAAGACCTGCTCGGAAGGTGGGCACGAAGACCTGCTCGGAAGGTGGGCACGAAGACCTGCTCGGAAGGTGGGCACGAAGACCTGCTCGGAAGGTGGGCACGAAGACCTGGTCAGGTGCATCGGACAAAAGTCCAACCGGAGGAGCCGGTTGGCAAAAGGTAAACTCTCTCGAGAGGAGTAGGTGAGGACGCGTTCCCCATCGAGGGAACAGTAGGCGTCGGCTCGACCTAGGGCTCCATTTTAGAGACCCAAAATCAGAACCAAGACAGCTACGGCTGTAAAATTCACTAACGTTCTTGCTTTATTATGTTTGGTACTAACCCTGGATGCAGGACCGAAGGAACGAGTCTCTGCAGCTCAGAACGCCTCAAAGGAGTGAGGCAGCAGCTGGGTTGGGCGCCCGGGAGGTCCCGGGCGCCCTAAGTAAGAGCCAAACATAGGTTGAGCAAGAAAATACTTCAGAAGCATAGTTCCGGGGCGCCCCCATGCTCCCGAGCGCCCCCGTGCTCCCGGGAGCCCTGGATGCCTCGGGCACCCTGGGCTCAAGCCGTCGAAGCGGATAGAATCAAGCCAGTGAGAATCCAGCGGAATGAGTCAACCCGGGCACCCCCTGCGTCCCGGGCGCCCCCGGTCAAACCTCAGCCCGATCCTGGAGGGATAACGGCTGACCGAACCTTGTCCGGATCAATTGACACGTGGGGGGATGCCCCCAACGTTCACGGTACCCCGGGAGGCTATAAAAAGCCCCTCGACCCCAAGGCTTCAGACATCACTTCTTCCAATGCCAATACGCTCTTCTACTCAAGCGCTCTGCTCCAGAAAACTTCCATCTCGAGATTCTAGCGCTGACGATGACCCTACGCACCGATGAACGATCTACACCGGCGTCGGTAAAGAAGAGTTAATTTTTTAGTTATACTTTCACTGCACTGCTACTGTACATCTTCTTGAAATTATTTGCACGACTATAGTATTGCTCGCAGTAAACGGTCAATGCCCGTGGGCCTTGGAGTAGGAGCCGATCGCGACTCCGAACCAAGTAAATCGTGGTGTTTGCGTTTGGTTTTTGTGTTAATATTCCGCTGTGCATACTCTCTCTAAATTCGAAACGCTTTACGATATTCACCCCCCTCTATCGTATTCTCTCAATCCAACAATTATTAGCCTCATCTTTAATTTCAACAACACCATAGGGAAAAATGTTAGTTACAAGAAATGGACCTTCCCATCTTGACCTCAACATACCTTTAATCAACTTGAGCCTTGACTTGTACAATAAGACCTTGTAGCCAATTTGAAATTCTTTCCTCACTATGCGTTTGTCATGGAAGTTCTTGGTCTTTTCCTTATAAATTCTTGAGTTTTCAAATGCTTCTAGTCTAATCTCCTCAAGTTCTTGGAGTTGAAGTTTCCTCTCTTCTCCCACCTTGGTAGCATCAAAGTTGCAAGCCTTCACCGCCCAATATGCCTTGTGCTTTATCTCCACGGGTAGATGACAAGCTTTTCCATACACTAAGCGGTAGGGAGACATTCCAATTGGTGTTTTGTATGCCGTTCTATAGGCCCATAGTGTTGGATCGAGAGAAAACGATAAAGGGGGGGTGAATATCGTAAATCATTTCGCATTTAGAGAGAGAATGCACAGTGGAAAATTAACACAAAAACCAAATACAAACACAGGGATTTACTTGGTTTGGAGTCACGGTCGGCTCCTACTCCAAGGCGCACGGTCCTTGACCGTTTACTGCGGACAATACTATATCACGCAAAATCTTACAAACAGTTGTACAGAAGTAAGTGCAGTAAGAATACAATTAAGAATTGACTCTTCGTTACCGACGCCCGGTGAGAATCGTTCTTCGGTGCGTAGGGTCGTCGGCGGCGCTAGAATCTTGAGATGGAGGAATTCTGGAGCAGAGCGCCTGAGTTGATGAGCATATTAGCGTTGGAAAACTTGTTGTTTGAAGCCTTGGGGTCGAGGGGCTATTTATAGCCTTCTGGGGTGCCCTGAACGTTGGGGGCGCCCCCCACGTGTCAACCAATCCGAACAAGCCTCAGTCAGCCCTTATCCCACTTGAATAGGGCTGAGAGTTGACTGGGGGCGCCCGGGACGCAGGGGGTGCCCGGGTTGACTTGGTCCTCTGGCTTCTCGCTAGCTTGACTCTATCCGCTTCGTTGGCTTGAGCCCGGGGCGCCCGAGGCATCCGGGGTGCCCGGGAGCACGGGGGTGCCCGGGAACATGGGGGCGCCCCCGAGTGAGCTTTCAAAGCGTTCTCTTGCTTTACTTGTTTTGCTTTGACCTTGGGGGCGCCCGAGACCTCTGGGGCGCCCTACTCAGCTGCTGCCTCTCTCCCTTGAGGCGTTCTGAGCTGCAGAGACTCGTTCCTTTGGTCCTGCATCTAGGGTTAGTTGCAAATACAATAAAACAAGAATATGTTATGATTATACAGCATTAGTTGTCTTGGTTCTGACTTTGGGTCTCTAAAATGGAACACTAGGTCGAACCGACGCCTACTGTTCCCTCGACGGGGAATGCGTCCTCACCAACTCCTCTCAGGAGAATTTACCTGTTGCCAACCGGCTCCTCCGGTTGGACTTTTACCCAGAAGTCCTTCACCAGGTGCCCAGCTATCCTTCACCAGGTGCCCAGCTGTCCTTCGCCAGGTCTTCAGTACCAAGCAGTCCTTCGCCTGGTGCCTAGCCGTCCTTTGCTAGGGCTTTGTATCCTAGCATTCCTTTACCAGGTGTCTAGCAGTCCTTCGCTAGGGCTTTATATCCTGGCATTCCTTCGCCAGATGCCTAGCTGTCCTTCGCTAGGGCTTTGTGTCCTGGCATTCCTTCGCCAGGTGCCTAGCAGTCCTTCGCTAAGACTTTGTTTCCTACACACTTAATGAGCATGTTAGATAAACATAACATCTTATCTTTTGAACCCTTTGTCATTATCAAAACACAGGTTCGACTTGGGTGCTGTCTGCACCAACAATCTCCCACTTTTTGATTTATGGCAACCCGATTCAAAAAGTTAAGTTAATCAAGACAGTTGCTATAGCAGTTTAGTTCCCTCCCCCTAGAAGGAATCTCCCTCTTGGTTTTTCAAAGTTTCATGGGGAAAAAAATTTTCAAAGTCAAAATAATGGAATTTATTTTTCAAAACTTAGAACATTTTTCAAACGGAGTTTTAGAAAACTTAAACAAAATTTGGTTAGACACTTTGGAAAATTTATGCTTAGAAAAAAAATTTCCAGTCAAAAGATTTCTAAAACATTTTCTTAAGTTTTAAGTTCTCAAAAAATTTTCAATCTCATTAGTACTTTAGAGGCTTTATACATAGAAACTTTTCTATTAGAGAAGTTTAGAAATAAGTACTTAGAGAATTTTGAACATAGCTTAAGTTTAAGTACTTAGAAAATACTTTTAAAAACAGCCTGGGTCAAGTACTTAGAATCAATTTTGAAAACACTTTAGATCAAGTACTTTTGAACCAGTTTTGAAAATAACTTAATTATTTTGAAAATAGTTTTGAAAAAGAACTTAGAGTAAGTACTTTTAAATAGTTTTGAAAAAAAACTTAGCTTAAGCTTTTTGAAGAAAGGATAAAGTTTAAATTTTGAAAAAAAAAATTTAAAGCTCTTCTCTCCTTTCCTATCTCTCCCCCTTTGCCATATATCAAAAATAAAGCAATAGCAATAAAAATAAATTGCATGACAAAAGAATAATGTGTTGTACTGAACCAATTCAAGATATAAACTGAACCAAAGCAATTTCAATTATCTCTTTAGGGTCCTGTCTAACCCATTTAGCTACTTACTAACTGTTATAAACAGTAGTTTTCGCTAGGGTTAGTCAGGTTAAGTGTTCTGTTCAAGTTAGATTTTCTAAACTTGACACTTAACCTGATTGTTGTTTAATTTGTATTTAGTGCCCCAATTAATGCAGTTGCACTGATCTACATCTTGAATTAAGGCAAAGACCTAAGCATCTCAACCCATTCTAGGTTATCATTCAAAAATACCCTAAGGTGCTTGTGAGATGCTGGCTTCTAAATCTATAGGTGCATGCAGTTCTAGGGTTAGGGCCTAGGCTAAGTCCATTTTGTGAAAAAGCCCTAGTTTTGAAGGGGATAGTTTTTGAAAAGAAAACTAAGTCGAGCAATTAAAAGTGATAAAAAGATTTTTCAAACTAAGTAAAAGCTGATTTTGAAATTAAGTAAAGCAGTTTTAAAATTATTTTAGAAACTAATTATAAAAGCAAGTAGAGCAGTTTAAAAATCGAAAAATAAAGTAAACTTATTCTACCAAGCATAATCCTAACTATGATCAGATAATCAAGAAAAGCAAATAATCTAACTCAATAAGTTAGCTGGTAAAAGAGAGAACCAGCATAGTCATACAAGTCAAATATGAGTCAACCCTACTGAGTAGGGGCAGTCAAATAGTCACTGGTACAATGCCAATCAAATATAGGAGGAGGGACCTGGACGATCGGATGAGCCTAGCTGCCAGGATCGAAATAGCGCCATCATCTCGTGATATCGTGCATCGCTAGTCTCTCTATCGGCTCTGTGGGCACTCATATACTGAGTGTAATAGCCCTGATTTGCCTCCATTTCTTCAGCATGATTTGCCTCAACTTCCTCTCGGAGGCTCTGGATCTACGACTCGAGCCGTGTCACTCTCTCGTAGAGTGTCGGTGGTGGGGGCTTGTCTATGTGCTCACAAACCTCGGCTGCCAAATCTGCGACATCGACCTCAACATCCTCGTCAGAGTCGATCGGTGGTCCGGCTCACTGCCGTCTCCACGATAAAACCCCGATAGCCGAGACCTCTATACCAGCTAGGGAAAAGTTCCTAAATGCTATCTCATCGAAGTTAGTCATCGCAGTCATCTCACCATCGGTGATGTTACGACCGTGAAAATGAAGAATAGAAGTGATGATGTGGCAATAGGGGGTGTGTACCCACCCCTGAGTGGTAACACTGGACACATATAGGATCGTATGGAATATGTGTAGTCCAATGTCGATATCAAGATGGTGGATCAGTGCATACAGAAGGAAGGTATGAAATGGTCGCATGGTCGCGACGTCCCTAGTGGATAACGGTAAGATGCAGCGGACTAAAACTCTATAAAGAGCATAGTCCTGGACCTGAAGGTCCACAGACTGAAATCGTCTGGCCAAGGGGTTCCTAGCATTCCTATAGAAGTAGGAGTGTAGAGTATCTAGTGTAATGTGAGAGTAAGGAGCATCAAAAGGAGGATCCCTAGGAGGATAGCAGCAAAAGGTGGACTGGGAGAGTCGTAGTCCGAGAAATCGGTTGAGCAAGGAGGGTGTGATTGTCAAGGGCATCCCTTGAACAGTAGTGACAAACATAAGACCATCTTGTCTAACTATGTTATTATAGAATTCTACACATAGAGATGTGTTAATGGGATGAGTGCAGAATACAAGGTTATCGAGTTGGTAAAAGTTTATAACATTCATTGCCAGGGGACAAGATTGGGTGAAGAATTGTCTATTTAAGTAGCTCGTTTTTATAGGCTTGTATGTCGTTCGAGCAAACTTATTACAAAGTTCTAAAGTTGGGAACCTAGGATCGGGACTAGGTTCGTTACCGGGGTCTGATTGGTTTGCTCGGCGTTTTCTAAGATAAGAAGCATTCGTTTATAAGAAGGAATTAAGAAAAATAATTTTAAATGCATAAGAGAAATCATACCGGGGAGGCATGGTTGAGGTTGAGGGAGCAAGAGAGTCACTCGGGAGGTGTTAGTTCGCCTTGAATGAGAAGAATTGGAGAAGTGAAGAGATTTGGTTGTGGTAAATGAGTGAGGTTTGGGGGCCTTTTATAGGGTTCGGCCGGGTGCCCTAGAGTGGGAGGGCGCCCCGGTCTCTGAGGGCGCCCCCCGTAGGCTGCAGCTGCCTCTTGGCAGCTTTTTGCTTTTGACCATGTCTATGCGGGCGCCCGTGAGGACCCGGGCGCCCTAGTCAGTTGCTTTTGCAGCTTTTTGCCTTGAAAGAGATAAAATGTAAAAGGAGGTGGCGCCCGAGGGTTCACGGGCGCCCGGGCTAGATTAGATTGACTTGTTTGACTGCTTTTGACTAGTTTTGACCAGATTTGACCTGTTTGACCAGGTTTGACTAGTTTTGTCTAATTTGACTAGGTCAACTTAGTTCTAACTTACAAGGTTTAGTGTTTGTGCTTGACAAAAATATCAGATGAGCTTTAGTTAAATTAAACCTAGCTGTCTCATCCAATCTAGAGTTATCAATCACGTTAGCCTTATAGGTTTTGTGAGACAGGTTTTAATAGATAGAATTAAAAAAAATTATGATTTATTTTGAAAGACTTAAATCAATTTTGAAAATCGTTGATTTTGAGCCTTTTTTTTAAATGTTTGAATCTATAATTAACTGAAAATTTATGTTAGATTCGAATTTTACAAAGAATAATTTGAATTTGAATTTCAAAAATTGGCTTCCAGGTCTTGGCGAGGCACTAGGCCTTCTTTGGTCGTAGCCTTATTGGATCATCAACCCTTTCCTTGACAAAGCCTTTTAATGAAATTTCATTTTCAAAATTATTTTTTGAGAAATTCTGGTCTAACTAGTTTGGGTCTTGGATCGGTAGCTTCGGCTAGTTTCACCAGTCTAAAGAGACCAAGTAGAGTTTACTTGACCTTATTAGAATTGGCTTCCCTAACGTACTATCATCTCACCGCCACCCAATACTATGTTGTTCAAATTTCAGTTAAGTTTGTTCAGTCCTTAAACTAACCATTCCTAAATCTAAGCATGATAAATTGCAGAAATTAAATAAACAAGCAATCATGCAATTTGAAAACAAGAATTAAAATTTATCTAACTATAAATATTATTTTTAATTTGGCTCCCCCTGGACTAAAGCCTCGGTAATGGTTCGGCAAGATGTGAATCTTGTCCTTGGGGATCCAATACTGATTTGATCCAGTTTGTTTATTCAGGCATAGTTTGGGTACCCATGCCTGAACTTAGATCTGACTGGTTCAGTACAACATAGTAGGATCTTTGTCTAGATTTGGTTCTATAGCCTAATCCGGATCGATTTAGAACCGACTTCTATTTTCCAAGAATCATGTCAAGACCCTTGGAACCAGAAGTGAATCGTTCTAAGGCTGATCTAAGGTCCTTGACCTGAGTTTTCAAGGAGGAGTTCTCTTTCTCAAGTTTTTCAACTTGAGTAGAGGTTCCTTCTTGAAACTTCTCAGTTAAGGATCTAGAGTCAGCTCTCTCTTTCAGGAGTTTTACTTCCTGTCGGAGAGATTCGACTCGGAGTTTAGCTTTCGCCAAATCTCGAGAAAGATAGGAAATTAATTCATTTAACTGATTTCTTGAAAACCCACTTACAGTTATTTCGCCGTCCTCTGAGAATATAAGTTTGCCGTCGTCCGGCTCCGACTCTGACTCGGTCTCGATTTCTTCTAAGGCGGTTAGTGTGAGCAGGACTGTGGGACCTCTTCTTCTTCGGAGGAGGAGGACTCGTCCCACGTTGCCTGAAGTGCCTTCTTCTTTCTCGTCTTCTTTGTTTCCTTCAGGTTGGGGCATTCAGTCTTGTAGTGGCCCTTCTTCTTGCACTCGTAACATGTCACGTTGGGTTTGTTCTTTTCATTTGAGTGTTCAACTTGTTCTTCCTTTCTTCGGTTGGCTTTTCTTCTATTGGTCTGGTTTTTTAGCTCTTTGTAGTAGTCCCGGGCTAGCCGAACCAGCTTAGGCCGATTTCCCTCGTTGTCTTCTGAGTCTGAATCTGAATCAGACTCGGGTGCAGGTTGAGGCTTCTTTTTGGTTGTCTTTCCAGCTTTTCCTGCAACGAAAGCAATGCCTTTCTCGGCCAGATTGCAGTTAGTCTGCTCATGCAATTCTAATTCAGAAAACAGTTCATCTAATTTAATTTTAGAGAGGTCCCTTGAAACTTTGTATGCATCTACCATAGATGCCCACAAGGTATTTCTTGGGAAAGAGTTGAGAGCGTACCTTATCAGGTCACGGTTTTCTACCTTGTGACCGATTGTGTGTAGTCCGTTCATTAACTCCTGAATTCTGGCATGGAGCTGGGCTGCTGTTTCGTTGTCATTCATCTTGATCGTGTACAGCTTGTTCAGGAGGAGATCTCTCTTGCTGATTCGAGTATCTGAAGTTCCTTCATGCAGCTCGATCAGTTTGCCCCATAGCTCCTTTGCACTGTTGAATGGTCCTACTCGATTCAACTCTTCCTTGGTCAGGCTGCATTGAAGTGTCTGGGTTGCTTTGGCATCAACTTCAATTTTTCTTTTCAGAGCGGTATCCCACTCAGCGTAAGACTGTGGCACTCCTTCAGCGTTCTTTGGAATCTCCAGTCCGGACTGGATGATTATCCACATGTCCACCTGAGTTTTCAGGTGGACCTCCATCCGACTTTTCCAGTAGGAGAAGTCCTCCCCACTGAAAAGTGGTGGTCTGGCTGTGCTGAATCCTTCTTGCATGACCATTTATCTGAAAATAAGAGTAAAAAGGAAAGAAATATCCCAAGACTTGGTCTTGGATTAGTAGTGCGGGAAGAAAAAGAAATTTTATCGAGGGGTGTTGCACCGTTCTCGATTAACGATAAAAATTCGTAAAAAAAATAAAAATCAAAGAAAATCTGAAAAATTCTCAAATTGGTGGTTGCACCAAATTTGAGCTACCCCGCTCTGATACCACTTGTTGGATCGAGAGAATACGATAGAGGGGGGTGAATATCGTAAAACGTTTCGGATTGACAAAAGAGCAAATACGCAGCGGAATAAACAAAACACAACAAAAAGACTCAAGTGATTTTACTTGGTTCGGAGTCGCGGTCGGCTCCTACTCCAAGGCCCACGGTTGTTGACCGTTTACTGCGGGCAATTCTATATGAGCGCAAAAGGTTTACAAGAATTGTATAAGTAAATTGCAGTAAATATAACAGTTTTACTCTTCGTGATCGACGCTCGGTATGGATCGTACTTCGGTGCGGAGGGTCGTCGTCGGCGCTTGGAATCTCGAAATGGCAGGTTTCTGGAGCAGCGCGTTTGAGTCGAAGAGCGTAGAAGCGTTGGAAAGATTGTTGTATGAAGCCTTGGGGTCGAGGGGCTATTTATAGCCTTCTGGGGTGCCCTGAACGTTGGGGGCGCCCCCCCCCCCCACGTGTCAGCCGATCTGAACAAGTCTCGGTCAGCCCTTATCCCACTTGAATAGGGCTGAGAGTTGACTGGGGGGCCCGGACGCAGGGGGCACCCGGGTTGACTCGGTCCGCTGGCTTCTCGCTGGCTTGACTCTATCCGCTTCGTTGGCTTGAGCCCGGGGCGCCCGGGAGCACAGGGGCGCCCGGGAGCATGGGGGCGCCCCCCCAGTGAGCTTCCGAAGCGTTCTCTTGCTTTACTTGTTTTGCTTTGACCTTGGGGCGCCCGGGACCTCCGGGGCGCCCTACTCAGCTGCTGCCTCTCTCCCTTGAGGCGTTCTGAGCTGCAGAGACTTGTTCCTTTGGTCCTGCATCTAGGGTTAGTTGCAAATACAATAAAACAAGAATATGTTATGATTATACAGCCTTAGCTGTCTTGGTTCTGACTTTGGGTCTCCAAAATGGAACCCTAGGTCGAACCGACACCTACTGTTCCCTCTACAGGGAACGCGTCCTCACCTACTCCTCTCAGGAGAATTTACCTGTTGCCAACCGGCTCCTCCGGTTGGACTTTTTCCCAGCAGTCCTTCTCCAGGTGCCTAGCTGTCCTTCGCCAGGTCTTCAGTACCAAGCAGTCCTTCACCTGGTGCCCAGCAGTCCTTCGCCAGGTCTTCGGTTCCAAGCAGTCCTTCGCCTGGTGCCTAGCAGTCCTTCGCTAGGTCTTTAACTCCTAGCAGCCCTTCGCTAGGTGCCCAGCAGCCCTTCGCTAGGACTTTGTTTCCTGGCAGTCCTTCGCCAGGTGACTAGCAGTCCTTCGCTAGGGCTTTGTGTCCTGGCATTCCTTCACCATGTGCCTAGCTGTCCTTCGCTAGGGCTTTGTGTCCTGGCATTCCTTCGCCAGGTGCCTAGCAGCCCTTCGCTAGGACTTTATTTCCTGCACACTTAATGAGCATGTTAGATAAACATAACATCTTAACTTTTGAACCCTTTGCCATTATTAAAACATAGATTCGACTTGGGTGTTGTCTGCACCAACAGACTTAACATCCATTTGATATAATTTGAATCCCTTATGGGTTGCATAAGCTAGAAGCATCCTAATTGATTCTTGTCTAGCTACAAGTGCATAGGTTTTATCATAGTCTAATCCTTCAATTTGACTAAATCCTTTAGTTACTAAGCGGGCTTTATTTCTTACTATTTCTCCTTTGTCATCCAGGTTATTCCTAAAACCCCACTTAGTATCTATCACAGTCATACTTTCTGGTTTTGGTACTAAGTCCAGACTTGGTTTCTCTCAAATTGAGCTAACTCTTCCTGTATAGCTATGATCTTGTCCGGGTCAGGTAATGCTTCTACTATTGTCTTGGGTTCAATCTTAGAGATTAGGGTGATATGGCTTAGGTTTCTATAGGATGACATTGTTCTAACACCTAAGGTTGGGTTTCCTAGGATTTAGTCAGTTGGATGATTTGACCTAGTCCTAGAGGATGGTTTAGGTTTTTAAGTCATGTTCAATTATTTGAGTTGGTTTAATTACTGGTTCAATAATTTATGTTGGATCAATTACTGGTTCACTTTCTTCTAGGTCTTGATCTGAATTATTTAGGCTTGGTTGAACGTTTTGTGAATTGGTTAAGTTAGATGAGTTGATTGGGTTAGGTAATTAGTAGGCGTTGTTAACATTTCTTCATCAAATATTACATTTGTAGTTTCTTCAATTTTAAGGGTATGTTTATTATAGACCCTATATGCCCTACTTGTGGTTGAGTACCCTACAAAAATCCCTGAGGTTGATTTAGATTGAAATTTTTCTATGTAATCTTTAGTATTTAGGATATGTACCTTACACCCAAAATCTTTTAGATAATATAAATTAGGTAATTTATGGTAATAAATTTTGTTGGGGGGTTTATTGTGTCTTTTATTTATTAGACCCTATTTTGGATGTAACAAGTTGTATTTATTGCTTCTGCCCAAATTGATTAGATAGATTATATTCATTAAGCATAGTCCTAGTAGCTTCTTGAAGGGTCCTATTCTTTCTTTCAACTATCCCATTTTGTTGGGGGCTTTTAGGGTAAGAAAATTCATGGACATATCCATTAATTTTATAGAATTCATTAAAATTTAGGTTTTCAAATTCCCCCCATGGTCACTTCTAATTCTTTTAATTTTTATATCTTTTTGATTTTCAAATATTTTGCATAAAGTGTTAAATATTTCAAAATTTTCATGTTTGATTTTAAAAAACTTAACCAAGGTAAATCTAGAATAATCATTGAAATTACTAAGCAGTATCAATTTCCGCTTAGTGACTTGGCTCCAAGAGAATCAAATAGGTCTAGGTGTAGGAGCTCAAGTGTAGCTTGGGTTAAGTCTGATTAGACAGATTTGTGTGTTGACTTTGTTTGTTTACCTTGATGACATGAGTTACAAATTGAATTTTCAAAGTTCCTAAGTTTAGGGATACCCTTAACTAGTCCATTTTGGAATAGTTTTGAAATTAATTTTGTGTGGGTGTGACCTACTCTTCTATGCCATAAGTCGGTTTCTTCTTGTTAAGTTAGAAAATATTGGGTATGGATGGTAGGTTAATAATATAAATATTATTTTTCCTAATTCCCTTAAGAGTTACTTCTGGGTCTTGTAAGTTCCTAATAAGGTAGTCTGAATTAGTGAAAGTAACTATATATCCAGTATCACAAAGTTGACTAATACTGAGTAAATTAAATTTAAAATTATCAACTAATAACACTTTTTTAATAATGAAATCAAAGTTCAGTTCAATATTACCTGAACCAATTATCTTAAGTGTGGCATTGTTGCCAAATGCCACTGAACCTAGATTCTTGTACTTGATTTTAGTGAATTTTAATTTGTCTCCAGTCATATGTCTGGCGCATCCACTATCCAACATCCACTGGTCTAAATCTTTATATTCCTACACATAAAGTGCCCTGATTTGGATCCATTTGTGTAGAAGTATAATGATAGATCAATTGAGTTTCACTGCCTAGTCTGTCTCACCTAATCTGAGTTATTAGTCATGTTACTCCTATGGGTATTTCTATGAGACAGGTTTGAACTTTATTAGTTAGGTTGAAATATATTAAGTTGAATTTTATAACATTATTAAGTTAAATTTTGAAAAATGTGTATTTTGAAAAGTTGTTAAGTTGAATTTAATTTCGAAAAATGTTAAGTTAAATTTAAAAAATTATTAAGTTGAATTTTAAAAATTATTAAGTTGAATTATGAAAATTATTAAGTTTAATTTTAAAAATTATTAAGTTGAATTTAATTTTGAAAAATATTAAGTTAAATTTGAAAAATTGTTAAGTTGAATTTTAAAATTATTAAGTTGAATTATGAAAATTGTTAAGTTAAATTTTGAAATTCGTTAAGTTGAATTTAATTTCGAAAAATGTTAAGTTAAATTTGAAAATTGTTAAGTTAAATTTTGAAAATTATTAACTTAATTTTGAAAATTATTAAGTTAGGTTTAATAAATTAAAGGTGAAATTATTTGGTTTTGTGAGGTTGGTTATGTTGGACTAAACTTTTGGGTCTAAAGTATCTCACCCATTTCTAAGTGATAAGACAGGGTATCCTTATCTATTTTGTGAGATGCATTAATTTTACCTTTGAATTTAAGTTAAAAACTATTATTTGATTAAACCTTGAGTTAAATTCATGTTTAACAATTAGTAAATTAAAAATAGATTTCAATAATCGGCTTCCAGGTCTTGGCAAGGCACAGGGGTCTTTTTGGTTATCAGAGCAACGAACCTTTCTTAGACAAAGTCTTTTAAAGAAATTGTATTTTCAAGTTACTCTTTGAGAAGCCCTAGTCTAACTAGTCAAGGATGTGGCAAGGTAGCTTGGCTAGTTCCACCAGGCTAAAAAGACCAAATAGGTTACGCCTTACCCTACATGACTCCTCAAACAGGCTTCCCTAACGTACTATCATCTTGTCCCATCCTAATACTAAGTTATGTAAGTTTCAATTAAGTCTGATCCTTATCTAATCACTTCTAGTCCTAAGCATGACAATTTATAGAAAATAAATAGGCAATCAAACACTTTTTACCGGCATGCAAAAAAAATTATATAATTATATAAATAGTATTTATAATTTCTATGTAAATGCATGCTCAAAAAATCTTTAAGTTAAAATGAGGGAAAATTTCTGAATTTTGTAAGTTAGCAAGATTATTAATTAATTTTTCTAGTTTATCAATTTTAATTTTTAAAGTCTCATTTTCTTGTAATAATTTTCTGAAATTTGAATTAATTAATTTACATGATTTTAATTATGTTACTTGAGCATGCATCTGTTGGTTTCGGGTGTGCATGGGAATCCTCTCCATGTTCCAAGATTAAAATTTTATCAATTAAAACAAATCCGGATGGAGATGAATTACCCAAGCAACCGACTCATCATCGTGCTAACCGATTCAAGTGACTGCTTGAACAAACTTGTTGTTCAAGCAATCTAACTCGTCTAATCGGTTACTCGCGGAATAGACGATGAATAGATCGTCAGTTTTTGTGTTTATATTCAGGGTCCATGTTAATTAACAACATACAATAATTAATCAAGAACAAAAGGGAACCAAACAAGAAGTATACCTCTTGTTTACCTCGCGATCTTCTATCGTATGTCCTAACCTCTTCTTGGTCGTCGTGTGGGCGACGATCTTCCAAGAACCCTAGTCACCAAGGCACCCTTCTTCTCCTCCTCCACTTGCGCCGAAACCCTAACGGGTCCCTTGGTTGCCGCCGGCCAAAAGGAAGGAAAAAACTTCGTTCTTTTGCTTGCGCCGGCTCCAAGAGATGAAGAGGAAGATGATGAAGATGAAGAAGAAGAGAAAGAGCTCTTCTTCCTCACAAAACCCTAGTCTAAACCTCCTCCTTCCTCCTTCTTTGTTCTGCAGGCCAAAAGAAAAAAGAAGGCTTCTTTCTTAGCTGCCGACGCCCCTCCATGCCCGGTGATGCTGCACGCCCAAAGTGGATAAAGTGAAGAGAAGAAGAGATGAAGAAGAAAAGGTCCTTTCCTTCTTCCTTCTTCCCCTACCGAAACTTCTTCCTCTATGCTTGGCGCCGGCGCAACCCAAGGAGAGAGATTGTGAGAGGGAGAGAAAAGAGAGAGAGGCTTAGGGTTAATTGGATCCTTGATATCATAACACATGAGGTATATATAGGCTACAATAGGGACCATGAGGAGGAGTTGGGTCTTGGCCACCTAATGGATCAAGGTTCGATCCATTAATGATAATCCAATCCACTAAAGGATTATCATTGAACTACCTCACCAATGTTGAGGCAATCGGCCCTTAAATGATTGGAAGATCATGGTTTTGATGTGTAGGCGAATATGTTTAAGGTTAGAGTGTTATGTTGTATTTGATGTGTGTGATTGAGTTTGCAGGACTTGGAGAATCACACTTTGGTGGACATATCCGAGGGACGAGAGCCAACGGAGGAGAGCTCCAAGGGCAAGCCAGGAAGTAGACTTCAAGGGCACACGTGAAGGGTGGCATGGAGGCAAGCCAAGGGAAGGCTTGCGTGCACATCCGAGGGACGATAGCCAGAGGAAGAGGACTTCAAGAGGCGAGCCAAGGGAGCAGACCTGAAGCCATACGTGAAGGAGAATGTCCGGAGTGGCTGGAGCTGAGCTAGGAGGCAGGGCAGTCGACTGGCCCAGAGGCAGTCGACTGCCAAAACCCACAGAAAGTTTGCGGCCTCGGACCAGTCGACTGGCATTTGGGAAGTCGACTGGTATATCCCGAAACTAGCCGTTGGCTAGCAATTAATGCTAGGCCAGTCGACTGGCATTTGGGTAGTCGACTGGTGCGGGCTGGACAGATTGCGAATCTGTCTTGTTCACCTATAAAAGGAGCACCGTTCTACGTGCATGGTACGATCCCGTACAGTGACGAAGTTCTGCTCATGTGTAGAGTGATTTGTGCTTCCTCTCTCTTATTTTTACATCTGTAAAGAGGAAGATCTTGCTGTAAAGGTTTCTCCACCTCAAGGAGACTTTTCGATAGTGAAAAGTGGTGCTCGCGACGTGGATCCTTGGACTAGTCACCCATCTGGGTGGATACCAAGTAACTGATAAGTGTTAGCATTGTTCCTAATTCTTTTACATATTATTTCCGCTGCGCTAACAATTTTGTAGAGTTCAAAGATCCGAAAAAGTGCATTCACCCCCCCCTCTGCACGCCTAAATCGATCCTTCAGTTGGTATCAGAGCCGGTGCGTTTCGGAAGATCTAACAATCAACCGGAACAATTATGATGGTGTTTCAAGAGGGATACTCAACCGCACGACCACCCTTCTTCGACGGGAACGACTTCGCCTATTGGAAAGGTAGGATGCAATACTACCTCATGAATGACAATGAAAATTGGATAAGTGTTGCAGATGGCTTTGAGGCACCCGTTGATGAAAGAGGAGACCCTACACCGATGAGATCATGGTCAAAGGAGGTGATGAAGAGGGCGCAATTTAATGCCAAGGCCACCACCACACTGCAATGCGGGCTCTCGAAGGAGCAACTGAACAAAGTGGGGCCTTTCAAGAGCGCCAAGGAATTATGGGACAAGTTGGTCGAACTGAACGAGGGGTCAAACGAGTCCAGAAGAGCGAAGAAGGACTTGTTGGTAGCCCAACTGCAATCCCTTTCCATGAAGAGCAACGAGACCGTCAGCCAGCTACATGGAAGGGTAAAAGAAGTGATAAATGAGCTCCATGTGATTGGAGAGAAGATCGAGAACCGGGACATCATCAGGTACGTCTTGCAAGCCTTCCCGAGAACCACCTTATGGGCATCCATGGTTGATGCATACAAGGTATCGAGGGATTTGTCAATTGTTAAATTAGACGATCATTTCTGTGAATTTGAGCTACACGAGCAAGCTAATGCCTCGGCAAAAGAGAAAGGTATTGCTTTTGTTGCAGAAAAGGAGAAGAAGAAGAGGAAGGAGAAGAAGAAGGTGATTTATTCATCTTCATCAGACTCAGAAGAATCCAGTGCCTCTTTGGATAGCGATCAAGAGGCGTTCATGGTAAGAAAATTTCGTAGAGCATTTAAAAGTTTGTCTAACAAATCCTATGCTAGGAAAGGGGCCAAAGATAAGGGTAAGGCCAAGGACGTCATATGCTACAACTGCCACCAAGAGGGACACATGAAGAATGAGTGTCCTCAATTAAAGAAAAGGGAGGACAAGAAGGAAGAGAAGAAGAAGAGTGACAAGAAGAAATCAAAGGGAAAGGAGAAGGGTGCCACCAACCTTAAGGCAACTTGGGATGATCCCTCATCCTCAGATGAAGAAGAAGAGCAAATCTCCCACTTTGCTCTTATGGCACAAGATCACTCAGACTCATCAGATGATGAACGAAGCTCAAGTAGTGAAGATGAGAGCTCCTCCACTTCATCATCAGAGTCAGAAGCTTCGGTAAGTGAGGTATACCACTTACCCTCCTCCACTTTGGTAAAGATAATTTCTAGTACAAATATGGATTTAGCTAAGGCTAGAAGTAAAGTTAAGGAGCTAAAAGAACAAATTGTCATGCTTAGAGTAGAAGCTATTGAACTTAAAGACTTGCATGCTAGTTCTACCTCTTCACATGCTTCACACCTTGAAAATGAAAATAGGAAATTAAGGAAATAGGTAGATGACCTCACGAAGGCCCTTAGGAAATTCCAAGTAGGATCAAGTAACCTAGATATGATTATAAACAGTCAAAGGGCTGTGTATAACAAAGCCGGGTTGGGTTATTGGCCTAAGACAAAGGAGATAGCCTTTGTCTCACTTACCGGTAGGATTGGTGCAACTAGGAGATTAGGGGCTAGGGGAACCATAAATGATGCTTATGAATCAAAGATATGGGTACCAAAAGAGTATATTTTCCATGTTGTTTAGGTAAAGGTGAAGGAGGCCCCAACTATGTGAATAGTAGATAGTGGATGCTCAAGACACATGACCGGGGATGTGAGCAAGTTCACCATTATTAGCTACCTAAGAGAAGGGACGGTCTCCTTTGGGAATAGTGGAAAGTTGAGAATCATTGGTAAGGGCACAATTGAGGTATCTCCCACTATTTCAATTCATAAGGTACTTTTAATCAAAGACATGAAATTCAATTTATTAAGTGTGAGCCAATTATGTGATGCCGGTTTTCAAGTAGAATTTCATGCTAGAAAATGCATCATTAGACATAATGAATCAAATGCTATCATATTAGAAGGGTTTAGAGAAGCGAATCTATATTATCTTGATCTATCTTATGCTACTAACAATGTTGTTGAGTGTCTCATGTCTAAAGAAGAAGAAGGATGGTTGTGGCACCGAAGACTTGGACACGTCAACATGAGGAGCATTGCAAAAGTGGCCAAGGAAGAGTTGGTGAAGGGGCTACCAATGATCAAGTATGAGAAGAACAAGTTGTGTGATGCATGCCAAGAGGGTAAGCAATCAAAAGAATCACACAAAGGTAAAACTCTAACCACTACCTCTTTGCCTTTAGAACTTTTGCACATAGATTTATTTGATTGTCATAGTACCCCTTCACTTGTGGGGAGTAAATATTGCCTAGTCATAGTAGATGATTTCTTTAGATTTACTTGGGTTTATTTCTTGAAACATAAGGATGATACCCTAGAGATCTTTATAGGATTTAGTAAGAGGGTAGAAAACGAAAAACATACCAAAATAAACCGAATTAGGAGTGACCATGGTGGGGAGTTCCAAAACGCTAGCTTCACACAATTTTGTGTTGAAAATGGGTACAAGCATGAATTTTCATGCCCAAGGACTCCTCAACAAAATAGAGTAGTTGAGAGGAGAAACCGAGCTCTACAAGAAGCTGCTAGGACTATGCTTAATGCATACTCTCTTCCTAGCTATTTTTGGGCCGAAGCGGTTAACACCGCTTGCTATATTCAAAATCAGGTGTTGGTACATAGGTTTCTAGGGAAAACACCCTTTGAATTGTGTAATGGAAGGGTACCTCAAGTCCACTATTTTAGGGTCTTTGGATGTAAAGTCTACATCTTAAACACCAAAGATGACCTAAGGAAATTTGAGTCAAAAGTCGATGAAGGAATTCTAGTAGGGAACTTGATAAGTACCATTTTGTTGATTATTTTAATTGCTAAAATCCATGTTTGACCCATGTTTTACTTGCTTAATTGTGATTTTACCCTAGGTTTTAGGATTTCCTCTTATTTTGGACTTAATTACAAATTTACACATATTTGGATTATTTGGCCACTAATTTTTTGATCTATTTTTTGTAAGCATGAAAGGATCCTGGACCTAGGGCATACTGGGTCAAACTTGAGTCGGAAGTGGACCCGGATCGAGTTATCAAGCTTCCGATTAATCTGGGTCATCCGATTCAAAAGCGGCTAGATCTGAGCCATCTGGGTACATCTAAGGTAATCTGAGCTAGGGTTAGGGTTGATCAAGCATCTGGATCAAGATCTGAGACTTTCATCCCAATCAGAGCTCAATCAACCGTTGGATCAAGCTCGGAGGGCTCTAGATCGTCCATTCAAAGATCAGGTTGATCTGGACCATCCGTTGCACATCTGGAGGATCCGAGCTACCACGAGGCAGATCCTGACCCCAGATCATCATCATCAAAGTTTGGATCAAATCAGAGCAAGATCAGCCGTTGGATTTCCTCAAATCAATCTGAGTCGTCCAATGCTAATTACTTAAGGAAAATTTCCCAGCTCGTCACGTCTCCGCCGCACTGTTCTTCCTCTTCGCATTTCTTCTTCGTTTCTTCAGCTGTTCCTTCAATCCAAGGGACGCGACCACCTCCATTCGCCATTAGATCAAGTTCGAGGTCACCGGGGAGAGCAATCGGTGGAGTTTCAGCTCGGAATTGGGCAAGAACAGGGCTGAGTGAGGGTTTCCTCAGCTCTGTATTTGGTTGCTTCGATTTCGGTTTTGTCAGGTTCTACATCAGTCCAAGCTATCTGGAGGGGTTCTCGGATAAGCTTTGATCGTTCCCGCACCTTCATTTCAATCAGACAAGGCTGAATTGAAGAAATCGATTGGGTTTTCCCTCTTGAACAGATTTGAGCTAGATTCGACTACAGATTCAGTTCCTCAGTGAATTGCTGAGCTTAGGAGTTCGAGGCCAGCCCTTGCGTGACGAACAAGGAGATCTTGAGCTAATGGAGTGATTGGGGTTTAGATTTCGTATTGTATTTTAGTTGTTTAGCTGCAGTTTAAATTCTGCCGCAATTCATTTCTGAATTTCTATTCTAGCTGCTGTAATTTTCTTGTATGAATTGTTTCTTTCTCAATTCGAGGCTCATCCTTGAGTGACAGCAAGGGTTTCTTGAGTTGAGATGAGAGATTTAGTTTACTTAGTCAATTTCCATTGTGTTAGTGTAATTTTCGATTCCTGCTTCTTGTTCTGTTCTGTTTTTGCGTATCAGCACTTAGTTTAAATTTCTGAAATGTTCCAGCTCTAATTAGTGTTTAAATGCTACTAGTAGTTAGTTAGATAGCTTGTTTAGTGAATTCTTAGAGTTAATTCAGTTTGTTTACAGTTCACAGCTTGTGTTTCAATTCTGCTTTCAGTGTATCAGCCGTTTTCTGCCAATTCAGCTTAGTCTCTGAATTTCTTCAGCTAAATTCCCATTCGATTTATGTTTAGCTCAATTCCTGCCATTGAAGACCAATTTAGTGTGTGAACTTAGTTGATCCAAGTTTGATTTCACATGTCGTTTCAATTCTGAAATTCGTTTTGATCAGCTTGAATTAATTCTGTGTATCATTTTCAGATTGTGTATCAACCCCCAATTCTGCACTCTCCATTTTATTTCTGAAATTTTGACTTCAGCTCATCAATTTGCACTTTTATTGTTTGTTTCACATCTATTCACTTCACATCAGTGCCTCACATTAATTTAGAGTCTGTATTTAGTTCAGTTTCGGTACATAAGCATTTTCCAATGAGTATCAAGTTGATTCATGTCTGGTTTGTGCTAAGTGCAGTTTCGGCAGATATTTCAGTGGTTTAGAGCTTGAATTCCAGCAATTAAGTAAATCTCTTAGTGTGCTATTAAGCTCTAGTTAATTTGCTTCACAGCCAGCTCCTCTTTGAACGTTAGCTTCACTCATGCATATCAGTTTTTGGTTACTGAATTTCTGTATCAAGTGAGCTTCGAATTTTGCTCAGGTTGTGTCTGATTTGGAGGCTTAATTCCTTCCTTCAACTTTTGCAAACTTATTCACTAATAGCCTTGCTTTCTACACCTGATCAATTAGTTCATTTCTGGGTTGTTAGAATCATTTTTGGCACAACAGTCTTCTCATTTTTGGTGAATCAAGTTGATGAATTCTGCACTCATTCCCTGCATTTCTACATCCAATTCATTTCTGCAATAGGGCAGAATTGTTTGAGCAGCTTGTGTCTTGTATTTCTTCATCTATTCCTGCCGGGTTCTTCATTGATAGTTTGCTTTCCAAACTGCATTCGGTCACAAAAGTATAGCCTTGGCACAAAAGTATCAGACTTGGCACAAGGGTCATTTTCTGCCTATCAAACTGTTTTGGCACTGATTTGTATCAAGACCAAACCTATGTTTAGTGAATTATTGTGTTTGAAATCAATTTCATATGCATTTGATTTGTCCCTGAACTGTAATCTCATCTTGGCACATAAGCTTCTTCCTCTTGTATCAAGTTGGTTGTGTTCTCTTCACTTTGTTTCAAGATAAGTTGCGGCTTTAGTTGAAATCAAATTTTAGCCTTGTTCTAATTCACTTGCTTAGTATTTGGGCTGCCATTAATTCAGATTTGTTTCCCAAATTTAGTTAAGTTGCCTTGGTTAAGTAGCTTTTCATTGGTTGAGTTATTAATTGCAACACACTTGTTTAGTTCATTCAGTGAATTGACTTCCTCTTCATTCCTAATCGCATTCCAAACCCAAATTACATTCGAAACCCAAATTCATAAACGACAAATAAACACGAGCGCGAATCAAACAAACTCTCAACTAGTCCCGAGGAAAAATACCACCTGTGGCTCCTTTACTACGTTTTCATATTTTGATTGCAAAAAGGGTTTCCAGCATTTTTTTTATTCATATTCTAAATTCTGATGGACCCACATTCGTGACAATCTATTTCGGGTCCGTCAGTACTCATTGACTAGTAGGGGTTATAAAGTGTACAACAAGAGGACAAAAGTGATTGAGGAGTCCTCAAATGTCAAATTTGATGAAACGACTAGTACCTACCCTAGAAAGGCTTCTATTGATAAGGATATAGAGGAGGTCCAACCTCTTGCCCAAAGAATTCAAGACCTACATTTGGAGGGCAATGATCAAGGGGGAGTGAGAAGTACCCTAGAGGATGAGGAAGAAGGAGTAAATGAACCCACAACCTCTAGACCCTTGAGACATCACCATGATCACCCTATTGACCAAATAGTGGCTGATGTCACTCAAGGAGTAAGGACTAGGTTCTACTTTAGGGACCAAACTAGTCAAATAGCTCTTATCTCCCAATTAGAACCCAAGTCCATTGATGAAGCATTGGGAGATGTTGATTGGGTCTTAGCTATGCAAGAAGAGCTAAATCAATTTGAGAGGAGTCAAGTTTGGGAGTTAGTTCCTAGGCTCACTGATTGTACCATTGTGATCACAAGATGGGTCTTTAGGAACAAACTAGATGACCAAGGTAAGATCACTAGGAACAAGGCTAGATTGGTAGCTCGGGAGTTTAACCAAGTTGAGGGATTAGATTATTATGAGACTTATGCCCCCGTAGCTAGGTTAGAATCAATTAGAATTCTACTAGCCTATGCCGCTCACATGGGTTTCACACTCCACCAAATGGATGTGAAGTCGGCATTCCTTAATGGGATCATTAAAGAAGAGGTCTATGTAGAACAACCCCCAGGGTTTGAGGACCCTAACTTTCCAAGACACGTGTTCAAACTAAGAAAAGCCTTATATGGATTGAAACAAGCTCCTCGGGCTTGGTACGAAAGGCTTTCTTCATTTCTAATGTCTAAGGGATTTAGGAGAGAAACAATTGACCCTACATTATTCCTAAAATCTAAGGACAAGGAAATATTTGTTGCCCAAGTCTATGTAGACGACATCATTTTTGGGTCAACAAATAATGACTTCCTACAAGAATTTGTTGGTGCAATCTTGGTTAGGTCAGGGTTGACCTAGTTTGACAAAGCTCAGGTGAGCTTGAGTCTGGTAAGCTCGGGTGAGCTCGAGGTCGTATGTTTCGATGTTTGATAATGATGTTTGAGTGGTCATGATGTGTGAGTCAAGTGGGTCAAGGTTGACTGGAGGCTTGACTGGGAAAAGACCTAGAGGGACTAGGCAGACCTAGTGGGACTAGGTGAAGTCCAGGTAGATCGGGGAGATCGTACGCTGGCATGGCAAAAGACCTAGTGGGACTAGGTGAAGTCCAGATGGATCGGGGAGATCACATGCTGGCAAGGTGGAAGTCTACCGAGAGACTAGACCTAACTCGAGGGTTAGGCAAATCTGGTTGGGAACCAGGTTAAGTCCGAGCTGGGAGCTAGGCAGTAGAAATCCAAGTTGGTCAACGGGGTTGACTGGACACTTGGTAGGGGATCCTAGACTTGTGGGAACAAGTTAGGGTGGACTCAATCGATTGGGCAATCGATTGGGTCAATCGATCAGGTGATCGATTAGAGTGGTTTTCGCGAGAGGACAGAAGGGTCCTGAATCGATTGGGTAATCGATTCAGGGTATCGGTAATCGATTGACTAATCGATTAGGGCGGTTTTGCGCGAGAGAACAGAGAGGCTCTGAATCGATTGAGTAATCGATTCAGGGAAATGGTAATCGATTGGCTAATCGATTACGGTTCGAAAAATAGCCGTTGAACGGCTAAGTGTGACGTGGTAATCGATTGGGTAATCGATCACCAAACCCTAGGCGACGGGTATAAGGTCTTTCGCGCAGGTTTTGGCCGCAGCTCTTCTTCCTTCTTCCACGCCATTTCAAGAGAAGCTTTGGGGCTTAGTGTTGCTGCACTTCCAAAGTTCTAGAGGCGATCACAAGCTTGAAGATAACAAGAAAAGCAAAGTGTGAGCTTATTTATTGTAAATCTTGTGAGATTTCTTTTGTATTTGCTTTGTTTCTTGTTGTATCTTGGTGAAAGCTTGTAAGAGGTTTCTCCACCTCAAGAAGGAGACTTTCATAGTGTATGAGAGTGTGAGGAGAGTGGATCCTTGGATTAGTCACCCGACCGGGGTGGATACCAAGTAAATCCTTGTGTTAGCGATTGCTTGAAGTCTTCCGCCGCGACAAATCTTCTACAAGCGAATCGAAGCTAATCACCCCCCCTCTAGCTTGCCAATCGGTCCCAACAAGTGGTATCAGAGCAAGGTCGCTCTTCTTTGGACTCATCGCCAAGAGGGCAAGAGCTAGAGGAAGAAGAAGAAGTTGGAAGTAACCCAAATTTCAAGAAGTCATCATCAAGAGGGTTCAACTTCAAAGATGGAGTTTGGCTATGACACAAGGGCACCTCCACCATTCGACAAAGAAAATTTCAATCTTTGGAAGTCAAAGATTGAGAATTATTTCATGATGGATATAGAGCAATGGTTTGCTCTAATGGAGGGCTTTGAAGCTCCAACAAGCTCAAAAGGAAAACTCCTCAAGAAAACCAAATGGAATGAGGAGCAAGTCAAGAGATGCGAGGCCAACTACAAAGTGATCAAGCTATTGGTCAACCTTTTGCCAAGCACCATCTTGGACAAGATTGGAGAATTCGAAGATGCCAAAGAGCTATGGAGCAAATTGGCAAGGCTTCATGAAGACCCCTCCACTATACCAAATCAAGACAAATCCGAAGAGGGAATTTCATCGGAGGAAGAAGATTCGGAAGTTGAGAGATGCTCAACATCCGAAGATGAAGCTCAAGAAGTCTCCACTTCAAGGGTTGAAGAGGAGCAAGAAGTGCCATTGGCATCGGATCAAAGAAAAGCATCAACATCATCATCCGAGGTCAATGAGGAGAAAGAAGAAGTCTCCACCTCTAGGATTGAGGGGGAGCAAAGGCCATTCACTCCGGAAAAGGAAGAAGCTTCTACCTCCGGATCAAGTGAAGAGTCATGCAACACCCCTACAAGCAAAGGTATAGATATTTCAATTTGCAAAAATAAAAATCATATCATTTGCTTTGAGTGTAGGGAAAGAGGACACTACAAGAGTAAGTGTCCCAAATTGGTCAAAAAGAAGGTGCAAGTGGCACCCAAGCCCAAGGAGAAGCCAAAGGAGGTTGCTCCCATGGCAAAGAAGGATAAGAAGCACATTGTGTGCTTCTCATGCAAAGAAAAGGGACATTATCGAAATCAATGTCCAAAGGGGAAGAATCCGACCAAGGCTAAAAGGAGGAGCTCAAGTCAAGGGGGAGCCTCCAAGAATAACACTAAGGTACCATTAGGTAATGGTACTTATTTAAATCATGATAATATGCATGCTAGAAATAATTATTATCATTTCAATGCTATTTATCATGAAAATAGGAGGTATGAGAAACCAAAAGGAAAATATAGAGCCTTTCATGCTAGGTCTACCACAACCAAGGATAGAGAAGATTTTAGATCATCTAAGGATAGACCTACCCAATCCAAGGCCAAAAAGAAAAATTACCAAGGCTATATTAGAAAACCAAGCCTTGAGGAGGTAATGATTGAAAATCAAGTTTTGAGGTCAAAACTTGATAAATTAGAAAAATCCCTCAAAAGAATAGAAAATCTATTTAAGGGATCTAAGGATCAAAACCTAGATTTAGGAAATCAAGGACCCTCTAGGAGCAAAAAAGGTTTGGGGTACAAACCTAAGACTAAGGATGATGGTCCATCCTATCATAGAGTTCCATATAAATATGGAACTAAATCGAGGTCTAGGAGTCAAGTCAAGGTCGCAAGGGAAGCCATCCCTAGAGTTGACCAAGACAAGACAAAGGTGACTAGGGCTTCGGAGAAGCCTAAGAAAGTCTTTAAGAAGGTATCAAGGGAAGTCATCCCTAGTGAATACCTAGAACACCCAAAGAGCACCAATAGGTTTTGGGTTCCTAAGAGTGTGTTCGACACACCCTAGATAGGTCTAGGGAGTGTCAACTCTAATTGGAAGGGTAGTTAACCCAACCTTGATGAAGTTGACACTTTGGGACATTTTCAAGGAATTATTATCCTTGAAAATGAAGGATTTATTCATTTACTCTAGGAGGAGTAAATTTGTGCCAAACTATATTTTTGGAGGATTAAACTTGATAAAGTTGGCACAACTAGGTTAGAATCCAAAGATAGGCCAAGTTGGGGAGTTTTGGCATTATCTTGGAAATTAGGGCAAGTTAGGATTATCAATGGCTTAGCGATGAGTTATTGATACTTAGATAGGAAATCTAGGTATTTTCTTTTGTGCTTATATGCCATGTTTTGTATGCCCTATCACATGCCATGACATCATATTTCATCATTCATATTTATTATGATAATATTACATGTCATGTCATACATGCATCATTTAGCTATAATTTCTTTTGAAAAACCTAATATGATGCATGTCATAGTCATAATCATGCATAAATATTGAAATTAAGGACATTGGCATTAATTGACATCCTAGGTGGATGATCAAAGTTTATAATGCCTAGGTAGAAATGCATGAACCCTTAGATTAGGGAGAACATGACTTTCACATCTCACTAAGACTATAAGTTGACTTGTATGTGTTTTTGAGACACATTAGAAACAAGTGAGATGTTAGGTGATGAACAAAACTCAAGGTGTTGATAAAGTACATCATATTTGAGTTTTAGTATCATCAAAACATGAGATTCAATGAACTCCAATCATTGGGAAAGCTATTGTACAAGTCATGTGCATTTAGCCCAAGGAACATGGTTGGATATTGTTTTTGAGAAACTTTTTAAAACTATCTTGGAAAACCTTGGTGAAGATTATCTTTTGATAGCACTCATCATTGATGAATTGGATACAAAACAATGAAAAACATTGAAGTATTTCAATGGTTTCCAATTTTGTGTCAATCTTTGAAAATGGAGGTTATTTTCATATAAAATTATTTTTCCTTGATAGTATATGGTATAAATAATATCTACACGAAATTTCAAAATTTTTCGAATTTTGTAGAATTATTTATGAGTTTCTGAAATTCAAGTCTGAAATTGTTTTCAGAATTCAGAAACTCCCAATCGATCGGGTGATCGATTGGGACAGTAGCCAATCGATTGGTCAATCGATTGGAAGGTATGTTTTGCGAGCACAGAAGCTCGCGTAATCGATCCATTGATCGATTACAGTCAGCCGTAATCGATCAGTTGATCGATTAAGGTCTGTGTAATCGATTGGTTCCCAACGCCAATCGATTGGTGAGACTGAAACTGTCAGTTTTCAGTCCATTAACCCATTTTTGAGTAACCTACCAATCCCTAACCCCTTGAAATACTTTTATAAGTATATTTGGGTAAATTTCATTGTGAAATCAAACGGGAATATGATTTGGTGAACATTTAAGGGTTAAGGCGAGATTTTGATTCAAGTTTTGAGTTTCAAAATCTCAATCGCCTCAAGTTGAGTTTTTCCTAAAGGTTTAGGAACTCAAAATCATTGTTGGTGCAATGATAGAGGATTAGAGCATGTTTTGAGGGGGAGGTCTTCCTTACAACATGTGGATGCATTTTCTTTTTCGTATAAGTACATGAATGGAGATTGGGAATCTTCACAAGTGCTCAAGGTTGGGCATAGGTTCAATGAAAAGTATGGGATTTTCATTGGGTATACCTTTGACCATATAGACTCTCAGGGAGAGGTTTGATGTGTGTCAAAGGGGGAGAAATTTGGGAGAGATTGAAAGGCTAATAGGAATTAGTCTTTCTCAAACATATTGTCAAACATCAAAAAGGGGGAGATTGTTGGTGCAATCTTGGTTAGGTCAGGGTTGACCTAGTTTGACAAAGCTCAGGTGAGCTTGAGTCTGGTAAGCTCGGGTGAGCTCGAGGTCGTATGTTTCGATGTTTGATAATGATGTTTGAGTGGTCATGATGTGTGAGTCAAGTGGGTCAAGGTTGACTGGAGGCTTGACTGGGAAAAGACCTAGAGGGACTAGGCAGACCTAGTGGGACTAGGTGAAGTCCAGGTAGATCGGGGAGATCGTACGCTGGCATGGCAAAAGACCTAGTGGGACTAGGTGAAGTCCAGATGGATCGGGGAGATCGCATGCTGGCAAGGTGGAAGTCTACCGAGAGACTAGACCTAACTCGAGGGTTAGGCAAATCTGGTTGGGAACCAGGTTAAGTCCGAGCTGGGAGCTAGGCAGTAGAAATCCAAGTTAGTCAACGGGGTTGACTGGACACTTGGTAGGGGATCCTAGACTTGTGGGAACAAGTTAGGGTGGACTCAATCGATTGGGCAATCGATTGGGTCAATCGATCAGGTGATCGATTAGAGTGGTTTTCGCGAGAGGACAGAAGGGTCCTGAATCGATTGGGTAATCGATTCAGGGTATCGGTAATCGATTGACTAATCGATTAGGGCGGTTTTGCGCGAGAGAACAGAGAGGCTCTGAATCGATTGAGTAATCGATTCAGGGAAATGGTAATCGATTGGCTAATCGATTACGGTTCGAAAAATAGCCGTTGAACGGCTAAGTGTGACGTGGTAATCGATTGGGTAATCGATCACCAAACCCTAGGCGACGGGTATAAGGTCTTTCGCGCAGGTTTTGGCCGCAGCTCTTCTTCCTTCTTCCACGCCATTTCAAGAGAAGCTTTGGGGCTTAGTGTTGCTGCACTTCCAAAGTTCTATAGGCGATCACAAGCTTGAAGATAACAAGAAAAGCAAAGTGTGAGCTTATTTATTGTAAATCTTGTGAGATTTCTTTTGTATTTGCTTTGTTTCTTGTTGTATCTTGGTGAAAGCTTGTAAGAGGTTTCTCCACCTCAAGAAGGAGACTTTCATAGTGTATGAGAGTGTGAGGAGAGTGGATCCTTGGATTAGTCACCCGACCGGGGTGGATACCAAGTAAATCCTTGTGTTAGCGATTGTTTGAAGTCTTCCGCCGCGACAAATCTTCTACAAGCGAATCGAAGCTAATCACCCCCCCCCTCTAGCTCGCCAATCGGTCCCAACAGAATTCATCAAATGTATGGAAGATGAATTTGAGATGAGCCTTGTAGGGGAGTTAACCTTCTTCTTAGGCCTTCAAGTTAAGCAAACTAATGAAGGTACACATGTCTTTCAAACCAAATATGCTAAGGAGATGTTAAAGAAATTTGGTTTAGAAAATGCTAAGGTAGCATCTACACCCACAGGAACCAATGTAAAAATGGATAGTGACCTTGAAGGGAAAATGGTAGACTCTAAACAATATAGGAGCATGATTGGTAGCCTCCTATACCTAACCGCTAGTAGACCCGACATACTTTTTGTGGTAGGTATGTGTGCAAGGTACCAATCTTGTGCCAAAGAGTCCCATTTGGTTGTAGTTAAGAGTATCTTAAGGTATGTAAAAGGGACCCTCAATGTCGGACTTTGGTATCCTAGAACCCCTAGTGTTGATCTAATTGGATACACCGACTCGGACTATGCAGGTTGTAAGTTAGATAGGAAGAGTACAAGTGGAGGGTGTCAATTCCTTGGGTCTTCCTTAGTTAGTTGGAGTAGTAGGAAACAACCATGTGTTGCCCTATCAACAACGAAAGCGGAATATGTGGCAATGGGTGAGTGTGTTTCCCAACTCCTTTAGATCATGCACACCTTAGAGGGTTATGAGTTGCATTACACCAAGGTCAAGGTCTTGTGTGATAATGTAAGCATAATCAACTTAACTAAAAATCCAGTTCACCATTCTAGGATAAAACATATTGAAGTGAAACACCACTTCATTAGAGACCATGTGGCAAGGGGAGACATAGAACTACACTATGTTGAATCAAAGTCGAACCTAGCCGACATCTTTACCAAGCCTCTTCCCGAATCGGAGTTTACATCCTTAAGAAGAGGCCTTGGAATGTGTTTTGTGGAAGTATAGGATGAACTTGGAGATATTAGCTTTGAAAAAGGGTGTTTGATCCATTAGGGTGATACATTTGGATCACTTGTGCTTGTGGCACATTGTTGAACCATTGAGAGTATCAAAATATGAAAACTAGACCAACTATGGGGAAGGCAAGTGTTTAATCAATGGACACTTTGCCCAAAGATCATAGTTGGACATTTTAAACATCGAAAAATCATTTTATGCTTTACATACTTTGCCATGCTTATTAAAAGTCATTAGTTTACAAAATTGGATTCAAAGTTTGATACAAAATATAGTGGTTTTCAAAACTTTTGGATTTTTATCAAAAATCAAGCATGTTTGAAATTTTATATGGATTAGTATTTTCCCCTGATAGAGTATAACATTTCAAACATGTATGCAAAATTTTACAATTTTTAGAATTTTCTGGAATTTTCTGGGAGTTTCTGAAATTCAGCAGAAAACCTGAAAAATCAGACTAATAGCATATCAGTCGACTGCCCCATGGGCAGTCGACTGGCACGCATGTTTTCAGCCACTGTGAGAAATTTCAGAAGTTGAAAATTCTCTCATTTGTTACCATGGGTTTTGGTTGCTTGAGGCAATCATTTTGATGGTGTCAAAGGGGGAGAATGGGTGGTTTAAGTTAGAATTTCAACTTGGAATGAATGGTTTAAGGTGTTCTTTCTAACTTCGAAATTGAATGTTTAAAAATGGAGAAGACATGGATTAAGGGGGAGGTACCTCTTAGGTTCTGATATGTCTTATATTTTTAACATACTGTTGTTATTAAGTGGAAACTTAACTTGGATTGTGACTAGAATTGAAAATGAGGGAAGACATAGATTAAGGGGGAGGTTACCTCTTAGGATTACTATGTCTCATGCTTTTTCAATTGTTATCTGTTGCTATTGTTATTATGGCTGTTATTTATCTCTAACTTAAACATATAGCCACGCATCAAAAAGGGGGAGATTATTGAGGCAATCAACCCTTAAATGATTGGAAGATCATGGTTTTGATGTGTAGGCGAATATGTTTAAGGTTAGAGTGTTATGTTGTATTTGATGTGTGTGATTGAGTTTGCAGGACTTAGAGAATCACACTTTGGTGGACATATCCGAGGGACGAGAGCCAACGGAGGAGAGCTCCAAGGGCAAGCCAGGAAGTGGACTTCAAGGGCACACGTGAAGGGTGGCATGGAGGCAAGCCAAGGGAAGGCTTGCGTGCGCATCCGAGGGACGATAGCCAAAGGAAGAGGACTTCAAGGGGTGAGCCAAGGGAGCAGACCTGAAGGCATACATGAAGGAGAAGGTCCGGAGTGGCTGGAGCTGAGCTGGGAGGCAGGGCAGTCGACTGGCCCAAAGGCAGTCGACTGCCAAAACCCACAGAAAGTTTGCGGCCTCGGACCAGTCGACTGGCATTTGGGCAGTCGACTGGTATACCCCGAAACCAGCAGTTGGCTAGCAATTAATGCGAGGCCGGTCGACTGACATTTGGGCAGTCGACTGGTGCGGGCTGGACAGATTGCGAATCTGTCCTGTTCACCTATAAAAGGAGCACCGTTTTACATGCACGGTACGGTTCCGTACAGTGACGAAGTGCTGCTCGTGTGTAGAGTGATTTGTGCTTCCTCTCTCTTATTTTTGCATCTGTAAAGAGGAAGATCTTGCTGTAAAGGTTTCTCCACCTCAAGGAGACTTTTCGATAGTGAAAAGTGGTGCTCGCGGCGTGGATCCTTGGACTAGTCACCCATCTGGGTGGATACCAAGTAACCGATAAGTGTTAGCATTGTTCTTAATTCTTTTACATATTATTTCCGCTGCGCTAACAATTCTGTAGAGTTCAAAGACCCGAAAAAGTGCATTCACCCCCCCTCTGCACGCCTAAATCGATCCTTCAACCAACACTCATAATTAAATATGGGCTCCACCTACTATGTGTACAAATTCTCCCCGTGTTGAAGATCTCAAATATCCATTAATTAATTAAATTATTGACAATTTAATTATTTAATATCTAATTCCATGAGTAGTACCACTCAACCTTAACATCATGTCGGACTAAGTCCACCTGCAAGATTTTACATGATGAACTTTATGAGCTCCTCAAGGGGACATCATCATCCTAACGCATTAGGACACGGTTTTCTTCTATAATTAACGGTACACCATGTAAATAATATTATTTTCCAATTTACCGGGCCTATTGATTTAACAAATAAATCTCGCCCACTAATAAATCAAAGAAATAGATATTAAGTACATGTGTCCATTATTATATCGGGATTAAGAGCATGTACACCATAATATTTGAGGTTTGATTCAATTATATAGTCAGTATAAATTGAATCACCTCTATATCGGTCCTGCTCAATATACACAAAGTGTACTAGTGTAATTCTATGGTCAAGATAAATACCAAATTACACTACAACCATGTCAATGGTTTGTCCAAAACCATCTAGGTTGTGAGCCTCTACTTATACTCTACAAGGGACTGATAACATAATCTTCTGTGTGATACCACACACCATGTTATCTACAATATAAAGTATTAGACAATATGCACATATATAATAAATATAAAATGTAAACAATGATTATGTGATTCTCATTCCAAAATATAAATGTCTATACAAAAGCTAGGCTTTTAGTATACATCCTAACAATCTCCCACTTATACTAAAAGACTATGCTGCCATCAAACTGCCATATATCTGACTACCATACCCTCCACATGCCTATCAAGAGCTCTCGCTAGATGGGCCTTAGTGAAAGGATCTGCGAGGTTATCCTCTGATCCAATCTTGGCGACAACAACTTCTCGCTTTGTGATCTCTCGTATCAGGAGGTACTTGCGCTCTATGTGTTTACTTGCCTTATGGGTTTGTGGTTCCTTCGAGTTTGCAATTGCACCACTGTTATCACAATAAATTGTGATAGCTCTGGGCAAACCAGGAATCACATCCAAGTCCATCAAGAAGTTCCTGAGCCATACAGCTTCTTTGGCCGCCTCAGAGGCTGCCACATACTCAGCTTCCATGGTGGAGTCCGCCACGCATTTCTGCTTGACACTCCTCCATACTATGGCTCTACCTCCCAAAGTAAACACATACCCTGAGGTATACTTACTTTTATCCCTATCTGATTGAAGTCAGAATCCGTGTAACCCATAGGGAGTAATTGATCTGCCTGATAAACTAGCATATAATCCCTAGTCCTTCTCAGGAACTTCAATATATGCTTTATCGTAGTTCAATGTCTCTGTCCTAGATTTCTCTGATATCTACTGACCATGTCCACGACAAAGTAGATATCCGGCCTCGTACATAGCATAGCATACATGAGGCTTCCTACAGCTGAAGCATAAGGAACTGCCTTCATCTCCTCTATCTCCTTTGATGTTTTAGGACACATCTCCTTAGATAGAGGTACTCCATGCCGAAAAGGTAGAAACCCCTTCTTGGAGTTTTGCATACTAAAACGAGCTAGGACAGTGTCTATGTATGAAGCTTGAGATAAGCACAACATCCTTTTCTTGCGATCCCTTATAACTTTGATCCCAAAGATGTATCCCGTTTCTCCCAAGTTCTTTATATCAAACTATTTGGACAACCATACCCTTACATTTGATAATACTATGACATTGTTGCCAAGGAGCAAAATATCATCTACGTATAGTACAAGAAGTACCACTACGTTTCCATCACATATCTTGTATACACAAGACTCATCCAGACTTTGAATAAATACATAAGACTGGATTATCTCATCAAACCGGATGTTCCAAGATCTCGAAGCTTGTTTCAATCTATAAATGGACCGATTAAGCTTACACACAAGATGCTCTTTGCCCTTTGCAATGAATCCCTCTGGTTGCTTCATATAGATGTTTTTCTCAAGACTTCCATTAAGGAAAGTTGTCTTGACATCCATTTGCCAAACCTTATAATCCATATGAGTAGCAATAGATAAGAGAATCTGGATAGACTTAAGAATGACTACCGACGAAAAGGTCTCCTCATAATTGATACCCTCTTTTTGAGTATACCCTTTCGCAACAAGCCTTACTTTGAAGGTCTCTACCTTTCTGTCTGGTCCTCTCTTTCTCTTGTAGATCCACATGCATACAATGACTTTTACACCATTGGGTGGTTCTACTAGCTCCCAGACTTGATTAGAATCCATAAATTCTATCTTAGAATTTATCGCCCTTTGCCAAGATACTGCATCTTTATCTTGGAGTGCCTCGTCATATGTCCAGGGATCAGGTTCATGTTCGCCAGGGGCCAAGTCCAAAGACTCTCCCACGAACATGAATCTATCAAGTTGTCTAACAACCCTCCCACTACGATGAGGTATTACTTGTGTAACGACCTGTAAAATTCCCTCAATATTTTCTTTAAAATATTGATCATGCCTAGATAGATTCTCGAGGAACATAGGGATACTAGTACGAACCTTAGCATGATTATCCATGATTTTTCTCATATAGATTAAGAAGCTAAGTAATAATGGGCCTTACATGGGCCCTTCTAATACCATGGTCATTAAGGGACCTTAAGTAAAATTTTATCATGAATGAAAATGGATGTCAATTAGAAATATTAACATAAACCTTAGTGGGCTCTTATATGGGCCTTGGCAAACATAACTATAAAAGTAATAAAAAGAAGTGCATGCACCAAGGATTGAACCTTGGACCTAGTGTACCACCATGCATGTACTAACCAATTCACCTAGCAAGGGAGTGCTAGTGGAAAAGGAAAAAGATTGTTGTTAAGGCTAAGAGGAAGTGAAGAGTCACCATGTGAGGAGGCACCATGACTTTTCACTTGCCCCCTCCACTTAGTATAAGAAGGGTGGATGAGAGGGGAAAGGACTTAAGTTATTTTCTTTTACTCCAAGACTTTTCCTCTTCCCTTCTTCCTTCTCCTTCCTCCTTCTAGCCGAAACCCACAAGTGGGGTTCTCCTTTGGAAAAGCTTCACAAGAAGGCTTCTTCTTCAAGATCTAAGGGCTTCCTACAAGGCTACAAGGGCTAGGGGTGGTCTAAGGTCAAGGAGGTTTTCTTTTGCTTCTCTAATCAAGGTTATAACAAGATAAACTAAGGTAAGACCCCCTCACCTGTGGTATAATAGTTTTCAAGTTGTTTTCATGATATAAGAATTTGTTTGGGACTATATGTTGAGAAAACTAGGGTTAGGGCTTTCAAGGGTTTCGGCCAAAGCATGGTTTTTAGGTTTAGGATGATGTTAAAACTTCACTAATGTTTCCCAATGTTTTCTCATGATAAATAAAGGATGAATGGTGAGTTATATGAATTTTCTATGGACTTGTGACTTCCCAAGGGTTTCGGCCACCACCCCTATTCCATGGTTGGAATTTGATCTAACCCTTCAAGCATGTTTATTTTGTTCCCCTATGACATAATGGATATTAATTGTGTTTTATATGAATTTTTCCATGGACTTATGGCCCTTTAGGGTTTCGGCCAAGAGCTATTCTAGGGCTAAGGAATTAGGGTTAGCTTCAACTATGGGGTCTAATGGCTCCCTATGGCATTGTATGTAACGTATGGACTTTCTTTTACTCATGGAACCTTTCATGTTGATTGAATAATGGAACCTCCTTCTATTGAACTTTCGGCCAAGTCCATGATCTAGGGTTTGGGTTGGGTTAAGGTCTCAAGGATACTTGTTTATAGTTTACTATGATGTATGTACATGTTTAAGCATGTTGTAAGAATTTTTATGTTACCTAAAACCCTAGCTTTATGTGTTATGTATCATGACTTTGTATGTTTAGGTTATGTGCTATGTTTATTCATGAATGTTTTAGACCATATACCATGAACATATGTATTTGATGTAGGCTTCATGTTATATAGATATATGGTTATGAAGGTCTATGCATGTTCTATGATGAATGCCATGAACCTAAGTAATGTTGAATGCCATGAACCTAAGTAGTATGTATCATGTTCATATGAATCTTACCCATGCATGCTCTATGATGGATACTATGATTATGTATGTTAGATGATATGCACCATGTATGAAATACATGTTTACCTTATGTATCATGATCATGCAAGCTTTATGAACTAAGATGATGTTTATGCCTTAAGGCATAATTAGGTATGTATGTCATGCTTATGAATGAAGATGATGAATGAAAATGATGTTCATGCCTCTAAGGCATAATGATGTATGCATGACATACCTTATGAATGAAGATGATGAATGATGATGATGTTTATGCCTTTAGGGCATAATGATGTTATGCATTAACTATGAATGATGAAATGCTAAGTAAGTTTTATGTCATACTTTATGTAATAAGATCATGTTATGTCTTTAAATATGCTATGAATGTCCTATGAATGATGAAGCATGTGAAACTATTTTACTTTATGAATGGGCTTGTATCGGACCTAAGTAAGGTCCACGGTTCTAGACTACCGATGAAGCTGTCCACGGTTTTGGACTACCGATGAAGCTGTCCACGGTTCTGGACTACCGATGAAGCTGTCCACGGTTCTGGGACTACCGTAGCTGTACTTACCCTAGTAGGTCGAGATTAGCTACCTCGTATTTACTTAGGACTGCGCGCATATGATGAATGTATGTGGTACAAGCCAGGGCCCCCATGATGTGATGATTATATTTAAGTATTTATAAGTATGATTTTCAAATAAGCATTCATATGTTATATGCATTTGACTCATGCATCCATTCATATTATGCATCCATGTTAAATGTTTATTATGTTTATGTTTTATGATTAAGAACCATGCCATGTTAATAAATGTTTATTTTGTTTATGTTTTATGATTAAGAACCATGCCATGTTATTAAATGTTTATTTTGTTTATGTTTTATGATTAAGAACCATGTCATGTTAAATGTTTATTATGTTTATGTTTTATGATTAGGAACCATGCCATGTTAAATGTTTATTATGTTTACGTTTTATGATTAAGAACCATGCTATGTTAAATGTTTATTATGTTTATGTTTTATGTTAAGAATCATGTCATGTTAAATGTTCCTACACTTATATTTATGTGACGTATGGTTTTAGTGAGTAGGGAAGGGTCTTACTAAGCCTATGTGCTTATAGTTTTATTGTCTTATACCGCAGATCAAGCAAGAAGTTATTAAGGGAAGCAGCAGGAGGGGCAAGAGTGTGTGTGTGGTAGTGACATGGCAAGGGAAAGAGAAAAAAGGATTCTCATATTTATACTTGTTGCATGCCTTGTGTTTTAAAACACCTTCTTAGGTTCTATGCTATACTTATGATAATTATGCCTAAAGAATAACTTACTACTTATGATGCTTATGGATGAGTTATAGAATGTTTATATCATAATGCTACGTATGATGTTAATATGCTAAGTTACAATGTCACCATGTTCATGAATGATAGTTAAGGCATATATTCATGATTCAAGAGTTAGGTGCATGTATGTATAAGTTTTAAATTATTCCGCTGCATTACGATGTTCACATGCCCCTATGTACGTTAGCGTAACACCGCCTCTCACTGCACTGTAAGGTGTGGGAGAAAGGCGGGCGTTACAACTTGTGTATCCTCTGTGACACGCGGTGCAGTCACTTGTGGTATGTCCTCCTATACTGTTGGTACTGAATTTGAAACTTCCCCTCTCATCTCCACAAGATCAATCTTACTCATGGGCTTGTAGTTTATCACATGACCTTTCTCTAAAAATCGGGCATTCATGCTAACGATCACCCTCTAATCTTTAGGACTATAGAACAAACCACCTTTCGTTCCTCTAGGATAGCCTACGAACACCCGTACTTCTGTACGAGATTCCAACTTATCAGCATCTCCCTTCAGCACATGTGCTGGACTACCCCAAATTCGAATATATCTCAAACTAGGCTTACACCCAGTCCACAATTCTGTGGGAGTAGAGGGTACTGATTTAGATGGTACCAAGTTCAGAATGTACACTACCGTTTCCAGAGCATATCCCCAGAATGAATCTGGTAATTCAGAATTACTCATTATCGATCTAATCATCTCCATAAGAGTCATATTCCTTCGCTCCGCCACACTGTTTTGCTGGAGTGTACCAGGTGCGAATAATTGGGATTGAATCCCAGCCTCTAATAAATAACTCCTAAACTCTCCCAAGAGGTATTCACCACTACGATCAGATCGTAGTGTCTTGATACTTTTATCTTGACGTTTCTCCACATCAGTCTTGAATTCTTTGAATCTGTCAAAGCATTCAGACTTGCGGCACATCAAGTAAATGTATCCATACCTTAAATAATCGTCTATAAAAGAGATGAAATATTCAAAGCCACCTCTAGCCTGGATAGACATGGACCACACAAATCAGAATGAACTAACTCTAACACATCTTTGGCTCTATACCCCTTGGCCTTAAAGGGTCTCTTGGTCATCTTACCTTGCAAGCAAGATTGACAGGTTGGGAAATCCTTCACCACCAATGAACCCAAAGGTCCATCGGCTATCAACTTTTGAATCCTATTCAGGTTAATATGACCTAACCTTAGATGCCAAAGATTATGTTTCGTTCATCTTTGAAGGTTCTTTTCTGTTATTATGATTAGATGATGAGTTATTGATTTCTATTTGCATCGTAGGAGTTTTTGGTTTAAGAGTGTATAAATTGCCAACCAACGCACCAGAACAGATAATCTCTCTATTCCTTTTTATAACAACTTTGTCATTAAAAGAAATAGAATACCCATCTATAATTAATTTAAAAACTGAAATAAGATTCTTTCTAAATGAAGGTACATAAAGGCAATTTATTAAAACCAAAGTTTTATTCCTATCAAAAGATAAATAAATGTCTCCCACTGCAATAGCCGCTACCTCCGTAGCATTGCCCATGTAGATGGTAATCTCTCCCTCAGCTAGTCGTTTGGTTTCCTGGAACCCCTGCAAAGAATTGCAGACATGATCAGTGGCTTCCATATCTACATACTAGGTACCAGAAGATAACACCGCTAAACATGTTTCAACAACTAAACAAAAAGATGTACCTTGATTTTTCTCCTTCCGATGGGGGCAGCCCACCTTTCAATGTCCAGTCTGCTTGCATGTGAAGCACTTGTCTTTCAGCTTCTTCACTCCAGCCTGAGGTCCCTAAGATCCAGCTGCCTTCTTTGCTAAGACTGGTTTCTTCTTCTTCTTGCCTTTTGGCTTAGAAGTAGAACCCTTTTCAGCAACAAAAGCATGAGCACTCAGACGAAAAAGCCCCTCTGCCGCCTGGAGTTCTGTTAGAAGTTTCGCCAATGAATATGTCCGTTTATTCATATTATAGTTCAGGTGAAAATGCTCAAAACTCCTAGGTAGAGACTAGAGAATGATATCGACCTAGGTTTCCCCATCGATCTCTTCTCCAAGAACTTCCATCTCATTCAAATGAGCCATCATTTTGAGAACATGATCCCTCACGGGTGTTTCCTCAATCATGGTGGTCATCATCAAGTTTCTCATTGCCTCTTGCCTAGAGGCCCGATTTTGATGTCCGAAGAGTTCCTTGAAATTGAACATCATGTCATAAGTAGTGGAAATAGCCTGATGTTGATGTTGCAGTACATTTGATATAGAAGCCAAAATATAACACCGCGCTATCTCGTCTACTTTTATCCACTTCTTATATCGTTCCTTCTCCTCTTCACCAGAATCCTCACTAGGCTTTTCAGGACAGGTCTCAAAGAGTACAAATTTATACTCCTTAGCAGTCAAGACAATGCCCAGGTTTCGTTTCCAATCAATATAGTTAGGGTCAGTAAGTTTGTTTTTTTTCAAAATAACAACAAGTGGGTTGAAAGCCATTTTGAAAATCTTGAGAATCACAATGATCAAAATATTAGATTTCAAAAATTATTGATTCCTCAAACAATAAAATTTTAAAATCAACTAACACCTCAAAACACCGAGAATATCGTATGCCACGATAGTGTGGACGTATACTAATTCTACATTTGTAAGAGGAAGTTTTACCCATTAATTTTATTATCTTGTCAACCTAACTTTTTGACAAATAAAATTAATAGTTGGTTCCTCTTCGGCCCTACAAATAATAGCAGTGACTCCGATGGGGAGGATACTATTATTTGCATCTAAGTGTTCACCATTACACGATACTAAGACAATTATCTAGGATTATGTCCCTTTCGATGGGGAAGATCACACGCTCCTAAATAATTTCCTATAATCATGTCTAACCTAGTGATCCGCGAAACAAACTCATCTGATATGAAAGAAGGCACTCAAAGCCAACACGTAAGTTTGTTCGTATCACATGTCAAATTTGTAATGGAGGCCACGGGACTCAAAGAATCCCTCTCCCACTTAGTAATTTATAATTGAGAAATTTTCAAGCACACAAAACATGCATATCAAACAATAAGCAATAAACATGAAAATAAATTCCAACTATTATGGCCTTTTGTTCTTGAATATGCCTCCCGTCGTGTCGCCACCTCGTCTCCACCTCCAAGCATCATGCGCAAGCCTCAAGCCATGAAGGAGCTCTGAGCCGAGATAAAAATTATTTTAATTTACATCCATCGATCCTATACTCCACGAAGGAGTGTACAACAAATCTAGATCGAAAGTAAACTAAAATGAGTGGCTAAACAATGCCATATTTAATTACAAAAATTAAATACTAATTTAGCCTCGTCAACCCCGAGGATTCAAATAAATAATTACAAACATGCACACACATCATACACAACACATTAAGCCATAATAGTTAGATCTTATGCCTGTAACCAAAGAGTTAGCCTACGCACATCCTACTATTATCCAGCATAAAATTATATATGATAAGTGCACGAAAGTAACCGAATCCAAAACACACAAAATCGGAAACCATTTGCTCTGATACCCATTGTTGGTTTCGGGTGCGCATGGGAATCCTCTCCATGTCCCCAAATTAAAATTTTATCAATTAAAACAAATCCGGATGAAGATAAATTACCCAAGCAACCGACTCATCATCGTACTAACCGATTCAAGTGACCACTTGAACAAATTTGCTGTTCAAGCAATCTAACTTGTCTAATCAGTTGCCCACGGAATAGACGATGAATGGATCGCCGATTTTTGTGTTTATATTCGGGGTCTATGTTAATTAACAACATACAATAATTAATCAAGAACAAAGGGAACCAAACAAGAAGTATACCTCTTATTTTCCTCGCGATCTTCTATCGTATGTCCTAACCTCTCCTTGGACGTCGTGTGGGCGACGATCTTCCAAGAATCGGAGTCACCAAGGCACCCTTCTTCTCCTCCTCCACTTGCGCCAAAACCCTAATGGGTCCCTTCGTTGCCGCCGGCCAAAAGGAAGGAAAAAACTTCCTTCTTTTGCTTGCGCCAGCTCCAAGAGATGAAGAGGAAGATGATGACGATGAAGAAGAAGAGAAAGAGCTCTTCTTCCTCACAAAACCCTAGTCTAAACCTCCTTCTTTGTTCCGCCGGCCAAAAGAAAGAAGAAGGCTTCTTTCTTAGCCGTCGGCGCCCCTCCTTGCCCGGTGATGCCTCACACCCAAAGTGGATGAAGAGAAGAGAAGAAGAGATGAAGAAGAAAAGGTCCTTTCCTTCTTCCTTCTTCCCCTACTGAAACTTCTTCTTCCTCTATGCTTGGCATCGGCGCAACCCTAGGAGAGAGATTGTGAGAGAGAGAGAGAAAAGAGAGAGAGGCTTAGGGTTAATTGGATCCTTGGTATCATGACACATGAGGTATATATAGGCTACAATAGGGACCATGAAGAGGAGTTGGGTCTTGACCACTTAATGGATCAAGGCCCGATCCATTAATGATAATCCAATCCACTAAAGGATTATCATTGAACTACCTCACCAACCCCCATAATTAAATATGGGCTCCACCTATAATATGTACAAATTCTCCCCGTGCTTAAGATCTCGAATGCCCATTAATTAATTAAATTACTGACAATTTAATTAATTAATATCTAACTCCATGAGTAGTACCACTCAACCTTATCATCATGTCGGGCTAGTTGAAGTATCTTCGTGTAGGTCGATTAGCCTCTCCCAAATTTCTTTGGCACAGTTGAAGGATCCAACCCGCTTCAATTCTTCTTTGGTCAGGCCACATTGTAGGATCATTGTTTCCTTGGCATCGGTCTCGATTTTTCTGAGTGTTGGTTCGTCTAGTTTGTCCCAAACAATTGATGTTCCATATTTTATAGGTAATGTTAACTCCGTTTGGATTATCATTCACAAATCTAGATGGCCCTTCAGGTGGGATTCCATTAGACCTTTCTAGCATATGAAATTCTCACCGGAAAATAAAGATGGGTAGACACTGTTCCATTCTTGATGAGTCATTAGGATAAAACTCGCACACAAGAAAAATAACAAAGAATGTACCAAGACTTGGTCTTGGATTAGTAATGCAGGAGAAGGAAAAAATTTGCTCGAATTAGGGTAGTATGAATTTTGAGAAAAAATATTAAACTAATAATTAAAAAAAATTGATGACAAATTTTTAAAAATGATTGTTATATCAATTTTGACTTATGGTGAAAAAATAAGAATTGAAAATTGAAAAAGACGTAAGAATATTTTAAAACCTCGCACAAAAACTTTTTATTTGAATAAAAAAGCGAAAAATCCGAAAAAATGCTCGAAAGGTGGTTTCACCAATTCAGAGGAACCCACTTGATACCACTTGTGGGATCGATGTGATCGATAGAGGGGGGTGAATATCGATAATAATTTTTTGAATGAATCAGATTCAACACAGCGGAAATAAACAAATCAAACACTGTCAACACCTTGTTTTTTACTTGATTCGAAGTCTATGACGGCTCCTACTCCAAGACCTACGGTCCTTGACCATTTTCGTTGGGCAATACTATAATTCGTGAATGAAGTACAAGAGTTATAATTAATTATAGAAAAATAGAAATTATACCGATAATACAAAAAGAAGGAATTTGTTGTAGAAGCGACGTGTCATCGATCTTGAGCTTCTTGGTGTAAAGAACTAGAGCACGGAAGCTTTATTGTTGCGATTTCGAGAGCTTGAGTTGACGATCAAAGCAAAGGGGGTGAAACCCATTTTATAATTGATTTCGGGTGCTTGAGTGGCTATGGGGGCGCCCTACATGTCACCAGATTAGCCGCGTCCTTATCTGCAGACTCGACCAACCTTTATCCTGTTCTTGGGCACCTGGGAGCACTGGGGTGCCTCGGGGCAATGAGACGCATGGGAGCTGACGTGGCGTGTCCAACTAGCGACCGCCAACTCAACTTCGCCACCTACTGAGAAAACCCATCTAGGGTGCCTGAGTCCTCTCAGGTGCCTGGGTTCCGAGCGCCTAAGCCCTCTCAAGCGCCCCTGATCACAGCAACTGATTCCTTTAGCCTACAACCAAGGTTAGTCCAAGAACACAATATAATAAAGTAAATGTATGCATGAATGATAGCTAGAGCTGTCTGATTCTAACTTTGGATTTTAAATGAAATCCTAGGTCAAATAGACGCTTACTGTTCCCTCTTCCGGGGAATGCGACCTCACTTACTCCACTCTAGAGAAGTTACCTATTGCCAACCGGCTCCTCCGGTTGGACTTTTGCTCGGCCTCCGAGACTCTTGGATCTTGAGACGTTTGTACCTCAACCCGTCTCTACTTCTATCTGTAGTCCTTGCTCGGCTAAGTCTCCTGTCCGATCGTCCAGATCAGGTCTTCGTGCCCAGTCTTCAACCAGGTTTTCGTGCCCAATTCCTCGAACCAGGTCTTCATGCCCAACCCTCGGTCAGGTCTTCGGTGCCCAGCCCTCGGTCAGGACTTCATGCCCAATTCCTCGATCTAGGACTTCGTACCCAATCCTCGACCAGGACTTTGTGCTTAACCTTGTAGGTTAAGACTTCGTGCCTAGGTAAACTAGGACTTTCCTGCATACTTAATGAAACACATTAGATCATCACACAAACTTAACTTTAAACACTTTGCCATTATCAAAACCAGGTTCGATCTGGTGCTTCAGACACCAACAAATACATACAACAGCAAGACTATATTTATCCCACAAGAATTGGCAAAGTGTAAGCATCAATGTTGTTTTTCTGCATAAGGCAAAAGAAACATGGTTAATGGATAAAAAATCTAATAGGTTATACAATCATTTGCTATAAACTAGAGATTTTCTTTCAAGGTTAGAAATTATAGCCATGAAAAAAAGATTATGTACCTTATTATGTACTTCCCATGAATTTGATTGACAACTATAAGCGTAAATTATGCATATCTATTCCAGCCAAATGGAAAGGTAGCTGAATCAGCAACATCAAGGTATATAGACATGTGGTCAACATTATTTCCCTTGGGAAAAATCAACACTCGCCTGTGACAGCGAAATCAAACATGAATTTTCAAACCCCTCAATTATTTTTCACTAACCAAGCCAGATCTTGCACGCCTAGAGAATAGAGGTGTAGTGTGCAATAAATGTATCAGCTTACCACTTATATCCCCCGACAAAAAAAATGTCTAAGTAGAGCTTCTTGGTGTTCAACCTAGAGAAGTTCTCCATTGACCACCTATATTTGAACATAGGAGGATCCTCCAACTGATGATTCTTAGGTGTAGTTGCTGGCTCGGATGATATGACTATAACAATAATGATAACGAATGGGAGTTAGAAAAACACACATAAAATCAAAATCCTAAATTCAGTAGGCTAAATTCAGTAGCAAATTCATTCTCCAATCAACAGAAACATGCAACAACTACCCTGAAATCAAAAATATCAACTAAAACAACAATAATCACCTTCCATCGGCTGGGGTCCCTCCATGAACTCCTAATGTGGAACCAACATCTCTTCATCCTCTTACTATTGCAAAAATCGAGGCACATAAATTAGAGCTCAGATCCATCAAAAACGACCATGCCTCGATCAAAAAGGCTCCTTAGTAGGCATCCCAATTTGACCTGATTCACGGGGCAAGTAGTGCCCTACCCTCCAAACCCTGGAACTCATATGAACCGCACTGGAGAGGGTGAGATCACCAATTCAAAAGTACAACCCCATCTCGAAGTAAAGAATGAACAACTAGGGTGAATGAGCGGAGGCAAGTGTGGGAAGAAGCGTACGTTGAGAGGGGGAGGCAACATCTGTTAGGATGTATGCTAAAAGCCTTGCTTTTAGTTAAATGACATCAACATTTTAAAGAGAATCGCAAAATCACACGATGCATATTTATATTAGTATGTGCACAAAATGTCTCATACTTGGCATTGTAGATAACATGGTGCGTGGTATCACATAGAAGATCATGTTATCAAGTTCCTTGCAGAAGTATAAGAAAGAGGCTCACAACCGAGATGGAGTTGGAAAAATCATCGGGATGGTTGTAGTGTAATTAGGTGTGGTTTGTCTTAACCATAGAATTACACTAATGTACTTTGTGTGCATTAAGTAGGACCAAAAGAGAGTGTTGGATCGAGAAAACCGATAGAGGGGGGTGAATATCGAAAATTGTTCGGATTTTCGTAACGAGCAGTTGCACAGCGGAAATTTAAAAACAGCACACAGACACAGTCGATTTACTTGGTTCGGAGCCTGTGTCGACTCCTACTCCAAGGCCCACGGTCGTTGACCGTTTACTTTGGGCAATTCTATATACGCGCAAAACAGTTTACAATATTTGATTACAAATAAGTGCAATAAAATAATAATATTAAAATTTCAATCTTCATTACCGACGTCCGGAGTGGATTGACTTTTTCGGGGCAGTGGGACGTCGTCGGCTCGAGTTGGAGTGTTACCGGAGCAAGGCACGAGCGTAGAAGAGCTTTGAGGCGTTGAGAGAACTGATGTCTTGAAACCTTGGTCGAAGGTCCCTTATATAGGGCCTGGGGGCGCCCGGGATGTCGGGGGCGCCCCCCACGTGGCGTTTGATCCGGTTGTAGCTCGGTCGCCGTCTGATCCCCTTACCCTCGGGATCCGCTTTGACCAGGGCGCCCGCAGCGCTCGGGGCGCTCGGATTGACCGGGTCAAACTCTATCCTTTGGCTTTGCTTGGCTTCGAGGGGTTCGGGTTCGATGTATGCGCATGGGGGCGCCCGCAGCGCAGGGGGCGCCCGCGAGCAGCGGGGGCGCCCGGAAGCACGGGGGCGCCCGCAGCTTGTACTGTCGAAGCGTACTTTTTGATTGTGTGTTTGGTGTTCACCTTGGGGGCGCCCGGGACACTCCGGGCGCCCTGGTCAGCAGTTGCCTCACTCCTTTGAGGCACTCTGAGCTGCAAACTCACGTTCCTTCGGTCCTGCATCCAGGGTTAGTCCAAAACACAATAACATAATAAATTATTAGATTTATACAGTCTTAGCTGTCTTGGTTCTGACTTTGGTCTCCAAAATGGAGTCCTAGGTCGAACCGACGCCTACTGTTCCCTCGACGGGGAACGCGTCCTCACCTACTCCTCTCGGGAGAATTTACCTGATGCCAACCGTTCCTTTGGTTGGATTTTTGCCTGACGGCCCTTTGCCAGGACTTGGATGCCGAGCTGTCCTTCGCCTGGTGCCTAGCATTCCTTCGCTAGGGCTTGGTGACTAGCAGCCCTTCGCTAGTTGCCTAGCAGTCATTCGCTAGGACTTGGTGACTAGCAGCCCTTCGCTAGTTGCCTAGCAGCCCTTCGCTAGGTCTTTGTTTCCTGGCAGTCCTTCGCCAGGTGCCTAGCAGCCCTTCGCTAGGACTTTTCCTGCACACTCAGTGAATATTGTTAGATCACAAACAAACTTAACTTTGAATCCTTTGCCAATATCAAAACAAGGTTCGATATGGTGCTTCCTGCACCAACAGAGAGGTCATCCAATTTTGTACTGACTTCATAAATTACATTAGACCTCAGATTATATATGGAGTACGATCTCTAAATCCTGAAATAATAATGGACACATGTAGTTAATTAATTATTACTTTGATTTACCAATGGGCGAGATCTATTCTGTTAGATCGATAGGCCCGGTAAGTTGGGTAATAATTTTATCTGNACCTAGTGAGACTAGGTGAAGTCCAGGTAGATCGGGGAGATCGTACGCTGGCATGGCAAAAGACCTAGTGGACTAGGCAGACCTAGTGGGACTAGGTGAAGTCCAGGTAGATCGGGGAGATCGTACGCTGGCATGGCAAAAGACCTAGTGGGACTAAGGCAGACCTAGTGGGACTAGGTGAAGTCCAGGTAGATCGGGGAGATCGTGACGCTGGCATGACAAAAGACCTAGTGGGACTAGGCACACCCTAGTGGGACTAGGTGAAGTCCAGCTGGATCGGGGAGATCGCAGGCTGGCAAGGGAAAAGACCTAGTGGGACTAGGTGAAGTCCAGATGGATCGGGGAGATTGCATGCTGGCAAGGTGGAAGTCTACCGAGAGACTAGACCCTAACTCGAGGGTTAGGCGAATCTGGTTGGGAACCAGGTCAAGTCCGAGCTGGGAGCTAGGCAGTAGAAATCCAGGTTGGTCAACGGGGTTGACCGGACACTTGGTAGGGGTTCCTAGACTTGTAGGAACAAGTTAAGGTGGACTCATCGATTGGGCAATCGATTGAGTCAATCGATCAGGTGATCGATTAAAGTGGTTTTTCGCGAGAGGACAGAAGGGTCCTGAATCGATTGGGTAATTGATTCAGGGTATCGGTAATCGATTGGCTAATCGATTAGGGCAGCTTGCGCGAGAGAACAGAGAGGCTCTGAATCGATTGGGTAATCGATTCAGGGTGATGGTAATCGATTGGCTAATCGATTACGGTTCGAAAACTAGCCGTTGAACGGCTAAGTGTGACGTGGTAATCGATTGAGTAATCGATTACCAACCCTAGGCGACGGGTATAAGGTCTTTCGCGCAGGTTTTGGCCGCAGCTCTTCTTCCTCCTTCCACGCCATTTCAAGAGAAGCTTTGGGGCTTAGTGTTGCTGCACTTCCAAAGTTCTAGAGGCGATCACAAGCTTGAAGATAACAAGAAAGCAAAGTGTGAGCTTATTTATTGTAAATCTTGTGAGATTTCTTTTGTATTTGCTTTGTCTCTTGTTGTATCTTTGTGAAAGCTTGTAAGAGGTTTCTCCACCTCAAGAAGGAGACTTTCATAGTGTATGAGAGTGTGAGGAGAGTGGATCCTTGGATTAGTCACCCGATCGGGGTGGATACCAAGTAAAATCCAAGTGTTAGCGATTGCTTGAAGTCTTCCGCCGCAACAAATCATCAACAAGCGAATCGAAGCTAATCACCCCCCCCCCTCTAGCTCGCCAATCGGTCCCAACAAGTGGTATCAGAGCAAGGTTGCTCTTCTTTGGACTCATCGCCAAGAGGGCAAGAGCTAGAGGAAGAAGAAGAAGTTGGAAGAAACCCTAATTTCAAGAAGTCATCATCAAGGGGTTTAAATTTCAAGAATGGAGTTTGGCTATGATACAAGGGCACCTCCACCATTCGACAAGGCGAATTTTGGTCTTTGGAAGTCAAAGATCGAAAATTATTTCATGATGGAGATAGAGCAATGGTTTGCTCTAATGGAGGGTTTTGAAGCTCCAACAAGCACAAAAGGAAAACTCCTCAAGAAAAGCAAATGGAATGAGGAGCAAATCATGAGATGCGAGGCCAACTACAAAGTGATCAAGCTATTGGTCAACCTTTTGCCAAGCACCATCTTAGACAAGATTGGAGAATTCGGAGATGCCAAAGAGCTATGGAGCAAATTGGCAAGGATTCATGAAGATCCCTCCACTATACCAAATCAAGAAAAATCCGAAGAGGGAGATTCATCAAGTGAAGAGGACTCGGAAGTTGAGAGGTGCTCAACATCCGAAGATGAAGCTCAAGAAGCCTCCACCTCAAGGGTTGAAGAGGAGCAAAATTTGACATTGACGCCGGAACAAGAAAAGGTTTCAACATCATCATCCGAGGTCAATGGAGAAGAAGAAGAAGTCTCCACCTCTAGGATTGAGGGGGAGCAAAGGTCATTGAATCCGGAAAAAGAAGAAGTATCTACTTCCGGATCGAGTGAAGAGTCATGTGCCACCCCTACAAGCAAAGGTATAAACATTTCAATTTATAAAAATAAAGATCACATCATTTGCTTTGAGTGTAGGGAAAGAGGACACTACAAGAGTAAGTGTCCAAGATTGGTCAAGAAGAAGGTGCAAATGGCACCCAAGACCAAGGGAAAGACAAAGGAGGTCGACCCCGTGGCAAAGAAGGATAAGAAGCACATTGTGTGCTTCTCATGCAAAGCAAAGGGACATTATCAAAATCAATGTCCAAAGGGGAAGAATCCGACCAAGGCTAAAAGGAGGAGCTCAAGTCAAGGGGGAGCCTCCAAGAATAACATTAAGGTACCATTAGGTAATGGTGCTTATTTTCATCATGATAATATGCATGCTAGGGAAAATTTTTATCATTTTAATGCCATTTATCATGAAAATAAGAGGTACACAAAACCTAAGGAAAACTATAGAGCTTTCCATGCTAGGACTACCACCCCTAAGGATAGGGAAGATTCTAAACAATCTAAGGGTAGACCTACGCAAAATAAGACCAAGAAGAACAATCACCAAGGCTATACTAGAAAACCAAGCCTTGAGGAGGTAATGATCGAAAATCAAGTTTTGAGGTCAAAACTTGATAAATTGGAAAAATCCCTCAAAAGAATAGAAAATCTATTAAAGGGATCAAAAGGTCAAAACCTAGATCTAGGAAGTCAAGGACCTTCTAGGAGCAAGAAAGGTTTGGGATACAAACCTAAGACTAAGGATGATGGTCCATCCTATCATAGAGTTCCATATAAATATGGAACTAAATCTAGGTCTAGAAGTCAAGTCAAGGCCACAAGGGAAGCTATCCCTAGGGTTGACCAAGACAAGACAAAGGTGACTAAGGCTTCCGAAAAGTCTAGAAAAGTCACTAGGAAGGTATCAAGGGAAGGTATCCCTAGTGAATACCTAGAACACCCAAGGAGCACCAATAGGTTTTGGGTTCCTAAGAGTGTGTTCGCCACACCCTAGATAGGTCTAGGGAGTGTCAACTCTAATTGGAAGGGTAGTTAACCCAACCTTGATGTAGTTGGCACTTTGGGACATTTTCAAGGAATTATTACCCTTGAAAATGAAGGATTCATTTATTTACTCTAGGAGGAGTAAATTTGTGCCAAACTATATTTTTGGAGGATTAAACTTGATAAAATTGGCACAACTAGGTTAGAATCCAAAGATAAGCCAAGTTGGGGAGTTTTGGCATTATCTTGGAAATTAGGGCAAATTTAGGGATATCAATGGCTTAGCGATGAGTTATTGATACTTAGATAGGAAATCTAGGTATATTCTTTTATGACACTATGCCATGTTTTGTATGCCCTATCACATGCCATGACATCATATTTCATCATTCATATTTATTATGAAAATATTACATGTCATGTCATACATGCATCATCTAGTTATAATTTCTTTTGAAAATCCTAATATGATGCATGTCATAGTCATTAATCATGCATAAATCAATTTTTATTGAACTTAAGGACATTGGCATTAATTGGCATCCTAGGTGGATGATCAAGGTTTATAATGCCTAGATAGAAATGCATGAACCCTTAGATTAGGGAGAACATGACTTTCACATCTCACTAAGACCATAAGTTGACTTGTGTGTGTTTTTGAGACACATTAGAAACAAGTGAGATGTTAGGGTGATGAACAAAACTCAAGGTGTTGATAAAGTACATCATATTTGAGTTTTAGTATCATCAAAACATGAAATTCAATGAACTCCAATCATTGGGAAAGCTAATGTACAAGTCATGTGCATTTAGCCCAAGGAACATGGTTGGAAATTGTTTTTGAAAAACATTTTAAAACTATCTTGGAAAACCTTGGTGAAGACTATCTTTTGATAGCACTCATCATTGATGAATTGGATACAAAATAGAGTAAAACATTGAAGTATTTCAATGGTTTCAAATTTTGTGTCAATCATTGAAAAAGGAGGTTATTTTCATAGAAAACTATTTTTCCTTGATAGTATATGGTATAAATAATATCTACACGAAATTTCAAAATTTTTTGAATTTTGTAGAATTATTGAGGAGTTTCTGAAATTCGAATCTGAAATTGTTTTCAGAAATCAGAAACTCCCAATCGATCAGGCAATCGATTGGGACAGTAACTCAATCGATTGGTCAATCGATTGAGAGGTCTTTTTACGAGCACAGAAGCTCGTGTAGTCGATCCGGTGATCGATTACAGGTAGCCGTAATCGATCGGCTGATCGATTAAGGCAGGCCGTAATCGATTGGTTCCCAACTCCAATCGATTGATAAGTCTGAAACTGTCTAGTTTCAGTCCGTTAACCCATTTTTGAGTAACCTAACAATCCCTACACCCTTGAAATACTTTTATAAGTATATTTGGGTAAATTTCATTGTGAGATCAACAAGGGAAATGGTTTGGTGAACATTTAAGGGTTAAGGAGAGTTTTGGGTTCAAACTTTGAATTTCAAAATCTCAATTACCTCAAGTTGAGTTTTCCTAAAGGTTTAGGAACTCAAAAATCATTGTTGATGCAATGATAGAGGTTTAGAGCATGTTTTGAGGGGGAGGTCTTCCTTAACAACATGTGGTTGAATTTTTATTTTTTTATAAGTGAATGAATGGAGATTGGGAATCCTCATGAATGCTCATGGGTGAGCATGAGTGTAAATGAAAGGTATGGGACTTTCATTGGATGTGCCTTTGACCATATAAATGATGCGGTTTGATGTGTGTCAAAGGGGGAGAAATATGGGAGAGATGGAAAGGCTAATAGGGATTAGTCTTTCTCAAACATATTGTCAAACATCAAAAAGGGGGAGATTGTTGGTGCAATCATGTTTAGGTCAAAGGTTGACCTAGTTTGACTGAGCTCGGGTGAGCTTAGGTCTATGGGAGATTGTTGGTGCAATCTTGGTTAGGTCAGGATTGACCTGGTTTGACAAAGCTCAGGTGAGCTTGAGTCTGGTAAGCTCGGGTGAGCTCGAGGTCGTATGTTTCGATGTTTGATAATGATGTTTGAGTGGTCATGATGTGTGAGTCAAGTGGGTCAAGGTTGACTGGAGACTTGACTGGGAAAGACCTAGTGAGACTAGGTGAAGTCCAGGTAGATCGGGGAGATCGTACGCTGGCATGGCAAAAGACCTAGTGGGACTAGGCAGACCTAGTGGGACTAGGTGAAGTCCAGGTAGATCGGGGAGATCGTACGCTGGCATGGCAAAAGACCTAGTGGGACTAGGCAGACCTAGTGGGACTAGGTGAAGTCCAGGTAGATCGGGGAGATCGTACGCTGGCATGACAAAAGACCTAGTGGGACTAGGCACACCTAGTGGGACTAGGTGAAGTCCAGCTGGATCGGGGAGATCGCAGGCTGGCAAGGGAAAAGACCTAGTGGGACTAGGTGAAGTCCAGATGGATCGGGGAGATTGCATGCTGGCAAGGTGGAAGTCTACCGAGAGACTAGACCTAACTCGAGGGTTAGGCGAATCTGGTTGGGAACCAGGTCAAGTCCGAGCTGGGAGCTAGGCAGTAGAAATCCAGGTTGGTCAACGGGGTTGACCGGACACTTGGTAGGGGTTCCTAGACTTGTAGGAACAAGTTAAGGTGGACTCAATCGATTGGGCAATCGATTGAGTCAATCGATCAGGTGATCGATTAAAGTGGTTTTCGCGAGAGGACAGAAGGGTCCTGAATCGATTGGGTAATCGATTCAGGGTATCGGTAATCGATTGGCTAATCGATTAGGGCAGCTTGCGCGAGAGAACAGAGAGGCTCTGAATCGATTGGGTAATCGATTCAGGGTGATGGTAATCGATTGGCTAATCGATTACGGTTCGAAAACTAGCCGTTGAACGGCTAAGTGTGACGTGGTAATCGATTGAGTAATCGATTACCAAACCCTAGGCGACGGGTATAAGGTCTTTCGCGCAGGTTTTGGCCGCAGCTCTTCTTCCTCCTTCCACGCCATTTCAAGAGAAGCTTTGGGGCTTAGTGTTGCTGCACTTCCAAAGTTCTAGAGGCGATCACAAGCTTGAAGATAACAAGAAAAGCAAAGTGTGAGCTTATTTATTGTAAATCTTGTGAGATTTCTTTTGTATTTGCTTTGTCTCTTGTTGTATCTTTGTGAAAGCTTGTAAGAGGTTTCTCCACCTCAAGAAGGAGACTTTCATAGTGTATGAGAGTGTGAGGAGAGTGGATCCTTGGATTAGTCACCCGACCGGGGTGGATACCAAGTAAAATCCAAGTGTTAGCGATTGCTTGAAGTCTTCCGCCGCAACAAATCATCAACAAGCGAATCGAAGCTAATCACCCCCCCCCCTCTAGCTCGCCAATCGGTCCCAACACTACTAGATTCTCTAAAGGCACAACTAGAAGATCAAGAGAGAAGAAAGGAAACTAACCGCTAAGAAACGGAATCTAAATTCCGGGAAGGAAGGAGTTGCGATCCGCTTCTTCTTCTTCTTCTTTGGCTCCTCCTTGGTGGATGTTGCTCACGCCAACCCTAGGTTGTGTGATGATGGTGCGCCGGCCCTAGGAGAGGTGGACGTCAGCCCTAGGAGGAGTTAGGGGCGCCGGCCCTAGGAGGAGGAGAGGGGGAGAGAATAAGAGAGAGAGGGAGAGAGCTACCAGATCTCTTGATAACTTAATTGGGAATTCAAGGCTTGCCTTTGGTTCCTTTATATAGTAGCCTCTCCCTTGCCAAGTCTCCCTCTTAACGGAATTTTCATAAGAAATTTATCCTATAAATTTTCTTATGAATTATTCCATTTAAGCCAAGTTTTATTATAACTAACTTTATAATAAAACAAATATATACATCTCTCCTTTTATTATGGAATAAAATTTTACAAGAAATTTATAAATATTCTTATTATGGAAAAATCAATTCATAATTGATTTTATAAAATTAAAATAAACCATTCCATGGATCATTTTAATTTCCATAAAAAAGAATAAATTTCTATAAACTTTTTTATATAAATTTATTTATACAAATTTATTTATCCATAATTTATAAAACAAATTACGCTAGATTTAATTTATTAATTAAACCAAATTAATTGGTTTCTCCCCTTTGTTGTGGCCGGCCAAACCAAAGAGGGTTGGCACCCTCTTTGGCCAGCCAAACCGAGCCGATCCCATCGTGAATTAAACTCATTTAATTCGCCTAATAAGCCTTCAAAAGACTTAGCCATTTTAAGCTTCCGTTGCGCCTCTGATTAACTCAGATTCGACTTATTTCTCTTGATCGGAAAATCTAATTTTCAACTTGTTTTAAATCCCTCGGATTACTCATAGTGCGTGTGACTAAATAGGCTTTCGATTTATGTTGGCCGTCTATAATTCATCAATTATAGAACGATCATGAGTGGCACCTAGTAGTACATCATGATCCCCAATTAATCAAAAGATCAACGGTTAACCTCAGAAATTATTCTGAAACCTTTCAGCAGCTTTAATGAATCGTGTCTCATTCCCTTCACCATCTTATACCCACTTGGTTCAAGACATGGTCTATATGTGTCAGTCCCCACTAGGCTGACTACGTCTCACCTAGCCCAAGTAATGTCTTTCTCGTCCAATGGATTCTAATTACTCTCATGTATTTCAGTGACTCATACTCTGAACGTGACATGCTCTGGCCAGAGGTTTTGAGTAACAATCCGACGATAGGCCTTGGGTATACATCCCCTCGCAAGGAGTGGTGAATCCTTTGTAGGCTGTTCATACATCTTCGGGCACTTTGGCTTATACCCAACCATCCTGGGTCCACACCACCTTGGAGGTGCTTGCTTAAGATGTTAAAGTATAAGTCTCCATGACCAAGATGACTTGAACACCGCAAGTCAAAGGAACATCGCACTTAAGCTGCAGTAAGAACTTCACTGACATGTCTATATGTAGACTACCATGTGAAGTTTTACAGCCAGTAACTCCAATGAACTAGTTCCCTTAACTAGCATTCATATTTATCTCCGGACATCCCAATGTCACCAGCCAGTGAGAATCAACTGATTAGAGAATAACCCATGCTAGTCTCAACAGAATTGATTGTGTCCGTATTTATCAATTCATCGACTAGGGACAATTTCAATACTTCACAATTGCACATGTAGAGATAATCACTAGTTGTGATCTCATCACAAATTCTCTTATGCTGTGAATTATATTGCGGACATTCAGTAGATGAGTTTAAGATCCCAATCAAATACACAAACATGTATACTCAAATAGTGAATTATCATTTATTAAAATAAATGTTTACAATCATAAGGCGATTGTCTTAGGACACTTCTCTCATATCACTAACAAACTCCCACTTGGCATAATGCCAATCGCTACGGTATCCAATACCACAGGCTCTAACATGACCCTCAAACACTACTAGAATTTTTGCATTCAACAACACATAATCGACAACGGTTTTTTGATAAAGTGTTGTCTTATGTCAATTTAACAACAGTTTTAGTATTAACCGTTGTTGTTGTTGGTCTGTATACGTAAAAAGACAACAATAATAACAAAATATTATCGTATGTATACTCAACGACAACAGTTATAAAATAACTGTTGTCTATAGGCGGGATTTACAACAACTGATGTGATAAACTGTTGTCTATTATGACAATAGACAACAGTTATATTAAACTGTTGTTGTTGTATTGTTGTGCTGTTCAAGCAATAAACAAAATCAACGGTGGATATCCAACTGCAAAAAAACCCCCTCCTCACACAAACCCCTCGCAACCATGAGTCGACGCTTCTCCCCCTTCTTCATCGCCCGAGTCCAAGGAAGCCCCGAGAGCGGCGCTTCCTTTCACCCTCGCGAGGTGAGCCCCGACTCCTCTCGCTCTCTTCTTCTTCATCGCGCAAGCAAGGAGGCGACGCCTCCTCACTTACCTTTTCTTCTTCCTCGATCGCGTGCCCTAGCTACTGACGCCCAGGCAAGCAGTACCCTGCGTCAACACCGCATCTTCATCGCTAGCTACGACAGGCGAATTGCTCCTTCCCGGCTGAGTGCCACTGTCAGCGGCCCTCCTAGTGAGTTGAGATCGCTATTGATTGTTTTTGATACCGTGAGTTGGAGCAAACCTAGTCCTCTTCCTAGGGATTTCTGGAAATTAGGGCTCTTGCATGTGGCTGGGTTTCTTCTGATTGAAACAGAAAGGGGCAGAGGAAAGCTTGGTGTGTGGGTTTTCAGGTAAGGCTTGGTTGTGATCTTCATTCTTGGATGTTTCCCTTTGGATTCCCAAACTTGTACGTGAGCTCTATTAGATTCCCAAATTGCATTAGCTAGGTTTAGTTGAGCTTTGATCATTTCTTTTATGTAGGACCCAACTAATTCCTTGATAACTTCATTCATTCACTAACTGTTGATGAGTTTGAAACTAAGAACATTGTCCAGTAGAGCATAATTTTCTGCCAACCCTATTAGTAGTTTACAAGTAGATTTATAGCATCTTATGCTCTTTGGTTTGTTGTGTAAGACTTTGCTATTCAGACAAAAACTAACAATTTATTTGTAGATATATTTTGTAACTTTATTTATTACTCTGTAAGAAATTATATTTAATGTAATGAAAATGTTTAAGGATCTAAATGTTACAATACTAATATAGGCTTTGGATGTACTTCAATAGTAAGATGCAATCCATATGTCAACCTCAAATAATTTCCCTCAGAATAGATCTGACAATGCATATTATTTTAAATTAAATTTGCTTAAACTACATCTCGGAACTGATATTATGTGAATTTACGGATAGAAATGAATGGTTTGAGGTAGTTACAAATATTGACATTAGATATTGCATGCTATGAATATTACATGCTATGAATATGTGAATATTGCATGCTATGAATATTGCTTGTTATGATGGATATATATCAAATCAAACAAGTTGATATTAATTAGACATTGTAATTCAAAGACTGGAATAAATTTGTTATAATTTGTACTGTACAGGGTATCTTTTGTAACTTGGTGATATTTTTATACTTGGTCTTCAAAACTCATCTTATATTGGACAGAACATTTAACTTTTTATCTTGTTTGAAGGTTTTGATGAGAGCATTGTTGAACTAGAATAGTGAGTGAATAGAGAGTTGCAATGGAAAGGTAACTCTCTATCCCCTTTTATTTCATTTGTTTGCCATTCATCCTTCCTTGGTCTACCTGCCTCCTCTTTCAGCTGCAAAACCGTCGAGTAATTCTTTCTTTCTTCTGGTTTATGCTTATCTCTGTTTCTTTATTGGACTTTTGTGTCTGAATCTGCTATTATATAAATGAACAACATACCTTTATATATGATGTATATTACAGGTTGCAAAAATTTGAATGACTTAAAATTTTGATGAACATAATATTTGCTTCTTAATTGTATGTAAATTACATTTTTCAGCAATGACGACTAGCTTTTTAGTTGCACATAATTGCATCATTTGATTACCCTTTAGGTTGCAGCATCTAAAATGTGCTTATCAATTCAATAATAAGCAACCTGTTCTAAAATGTGCTAATGGAAACGCAAGGATCTTTTGGACTTTGTTGCATGCTGATTGCCAAAAGAACTGACACTAGCAGTCTCAAATGACCAACTTATTGTGATCCAATGAATTATTCATGGTCGTTTCTGCAAGCATTTCTATACTATATTTCAGTTTTATCTTGGTGTTGGCTTGTGAAGAGTATATATTTAGTTATGCTGACCTGCTATTCTTTTTATGAATTGATGCATGAAAAACAAAAACTATTCCATGAAAAAGATTTAACATGGATCACATTTGGTTACTAGGAATTAGTGAATGCTTATGTTTGTCCTAGATTAGTAGATGTTTGTGTTTGTCCTACATTTTTGCTGAGTTTATTTATTTTAGTCTAGTGTTGTTGATGAGTACATGTAAGATAATCATATGATTTTTTTTTCTTATAAGTGGTTAAGTAGAGTTAAGTCAGCTGAACCTAACCAAAATTGATGGATAATTGATATAGCTACTGTAGATTGCAAGCTTAGTATATCATTAACACAATATCAAAATGGAACCATTGAACCACCTAGAAATTTGAGGCAAAATTGATGAACCATAGGGGATAAATAACTCGAGAGAATACTAGAGGGACTCACCAAGAAGAAGTTCTAACCAAGAGAATTAAAAGGGAATTTTATTAACTTGTTTAGTACATGATATTCTAGCTCTTTTTATAGATTAATCATAAAGACTTAGTTAGAACTTCATTGTCATTCGCCACTGCTTCCGACTCAGGGCCCACATTCTACACACACACACACACACACACACACAAAGAGTTTCTCTTTCTAAATGTTAGATATGGTCAAAAAGGTGTTAGTGTAACATAAGGAGATATTTGAATCACTTATCATTGTTATTTTTTATTTTGCTCTCTCCTTTATTCTGTACAATCATATAATGTGTTTTTGTTCATAGTTTGCAAAAGCAGAGTACTCCCAAGATGAAATTGATGAAGTGCGCTCCGCGATAGCTGATTGTATACAGGATTATATTTGATAATAGGTATGTAAATGTCAGTTACTAAGGTTTAAACTTTTACTGGTAAATGTTAGTTACTAAGCTTTCGGATGATATTCCCCTGAATCAAACAATATACATCAACAATTTTTTTTTAGAGATGTTGTAACCTGAGATTATTTTTTATACGTTGGAGAACAATTAGTTTAGTGGACATGAAAGTTACTTAGATGTTCAAGTAGATTCGTTGAACAATAGAGTCGTACTAGTTTGGCCAAATTCCTTTTAATGCTGTGGTCTAAAACCTGCAGAAACTTGATATTATGTTGCTTTCTTGCATCTCTACTTGAATTTGCAGCCTAGCCTTTCAAGTGTTCTCATTTAAGGAGGATAAACTAATCACCACTACAGATCACTAAACTCATCACTAGGAATTAAACTTTTCAACAAGCTGCATTTACTACTAGATACGATTCAACTCAAATATCATATTACTCGAAATAGTAGTGGACAGACTGAATTTGGCATGACTAATTGTATGATCGTATGAAATTAACATAAATATAAACACATTCATCCAATAGAAATTCCTTCAATATATTTTTTTTCAATATATTTTGGAGCTTCAGCAGTTCTGCCTAACATCCCTGATTGGATACAATTCTTCAATATATTTTTTTATTTGCCTAAACAGACACAGTTTGTGATTCAGAATATGATTCTGAATCACAAACAATCAATCAAGAACATGTGTCAGATATTTAATATGGTCGTCTGAGTATTTTTCTTGAAAAGTGGTTCCAAGGCTGTAAATGTCTAGATAAGCCAAGCTAGCAGTTTCCTTATAATTGCAAGTGTTGATACATGCATATCTTTTTTATTTGTTTGTTTGTTAGTTTGTTATTTTTGTTGTTTGTTGATACATATCTTCATGGATCATTTTTTATTGGACATATGCATTTAATAGAATAACTAATTAGAGTGTTTGTTCTCTTTTTTCCAACTGCAGGGACTTGTTCATGATCATGTTCGAAGACCATTAATCTGACCTTCCAAGCTATAATTTTTGTGATTTGAACTTCATTGTAAGTTTAGTTGGGTCAGAATTATATATAATTTGAATTCTTGTAATTTGGGTCAGAAGATACTTTAGTGGTTTCGTCTGTAGAAAGGTTTTTGGACAGAAGATACTTTTGTGGTTTCGTCTGTGGAAAGGTTGTGGTGGATCTTTATTGTAAATATGTTGATGATGTTTGATATATATAGTTTTTGTTTCGAGGTTAAATTATTGCCTTTTAATTGAAAATATAATGGAAATATTTTTGTTTCGAGGTTTATCACTGTTGTCATTGATAAACGACAACACAGTCATAAACTGTTGTCGAATATAATAAAAGACAACGGTGAATTCGGTATACGACAACAGTTAAACACCGTTGTTAAAACTCATCTAAACGACAACAGTGAAAACCCTAAATGACAACAGTGATAAACTGTTGTTATTGATATACGACAACGGTTATAAAACTGTTGTCGAATATAATAAAAGACAACAGTGAAAAACTGTTGTCAAAATGTTGTCGAATGTGATATACGACAACAGTGGAAAACTGTTGTCAAACTGTTGTCGTAGACCAAATGACAACAGTGATTCACTGTTGTCGTAGACCCCCCCTTTAACAACATGGCCTTTAACAACAGTAGTATTTGGCATACGACAACAGTGATTCACTGTTGTTGAATGCATTTTTTCTAGTAGTGAAACTTGTTCTGAGGCAAGGCCTTAGTTAAAGGATCCGCTAAATTCCTTTCAGTGGGAATTTTCTCAATTTGTATATCATTCCTACTTATAATCTCTCTGATCAGATGATAGCGGCGAAGCACGTGTTTGGATCGCTGATGAGACCTTGGTTCCATTGCTTGTGCAATAGCTCCATTGTTGTCGCAGTAAACCGGCACTGCTTCATCAATGGTTGGAACCAGGCCATGTTCGGAGATAAACTTCTTGATCCAGACTGCTTCCTTTGCTGCTTCCGAAGCTGCGATATATTCCGCTTCGGTGGTAGAATCCGCTACGGTGTCTTGTTTGGAACTCTTCCAAATTATTGCGCCTCCATTCAAAGTAAATACGTATCCAAACTGAGATTTGGCGTCATCCTTATCTGTCTGGAAACTGGCATCTGTATACCCACGTATTACCATATCTCCTTCTCCATATATTAGAAACACATCCTTAGTTCTTCTTAAGTACTTAAGGATTGTCTTGACAGCCGCCCAATGATCCATTCCTGGATCCGACTGGTATCTGCTTGTGACGCTCATAGCATACGATACATCGGGCCTTGTACATAACATAGCATACATGATAGATCCTATCGCGGATGCATAAGGAATCTTATTCATGCAAATCCTCTCGTCTTCTGTGCGCGGACACATAGACTTTGAAAGGTTGTTCCCATGCCTGATGGGAAGGTAACCTTTCTTGGATTCCGACATGCTAAACCTTTTTAGCACTCGGTCTATATATGTAGACTGTGAAAGACCAAGCAACCGTTTTGATCTATATCTATAGATTCTAATCCCAAGGATATAGGTTGCTTCTCCCAGATCTTCCATGGAGAAAGTTTTGGACAACCAAATTTTAACTGTCTGTAAGACTGATATATCGTTTCCTATAAGTAATATATCATCGACATATAATACTAGGAATACGACTGCACTCCCACTAACTTTCTTGTACACACAAGGTTCGTCAGGATTTTGTAAGAAATCAAACTCTTTGATTGTCTCATCAAAACGGATGTTCCAGCTCCTGGATGCTTGCTTCAGTCCATATATGGATCGTCGAAGCTTGCATACTTTGGTTTTATCGACCGATGTGAAACCTTCAGGTTGTATCATGTATACATCCTCAAGCAGGTTTCCATTAAGGAAAGCTGTTTTCACATCCATTTGCCATATCTCATAATCATAATGAGCTGCTATGGCTAGGAGCATCCGAATGGATTTAAGCATAGCTACTGGCGAATAGGTTTCGTCATAATCAATTCCTTGTTTTTGACGATATCCTTTTGCCACTAATCTAGCCTTAAAGGTAACTACATTACCTTCCATGTCGGTTTTCTTCTTGAAAACCCACTTGCACACTATGGGCTTAACCCCTTCAGGTGGGTTAACCAAGTCCCATACTTGATTTTCATACATGAAATCCATTTCCGACTTCATGGCTTCAAGCCATTTGTCCCTTTCTGAATTTTTCAGAACATCTAAATAACTGATAGGATCATCGTCGTTCGATTCACTTATGAGAAATCCGTATCTCTCTGGAATATTGCGTGTCCTATCAGACCTACGAAGAGGTGGTGTTGTTTTAGGTTCAACTGATAGCTCATCATTATGAGTTATTGGTTGTGGGTCTAGACTAGGTGTCTCTGCAATGTCTATTGGAGTTTCTCTTGAACTTCATCAAGTTCAATGCCACTCCCACTGTTTTCTTGTAAAAGAAATTCTTTTTCTAGAAATACAGCATGCCTTGAAACAAACACCTTTTGTTCCAAGGGATGATAGAATTGGTAACCCTTCGTTTCCTTAGGGTATCCAATAAATAGACATTTATCAGACTTAGCATCCAATTTGTCTGATACAGTCCGCTTCACATAAGCAGGACAATCCCATGTCTTAAGGTGAGTTAAGTGAGGTTTCTTACTATTCCATGTCTCATATGGAGTAGTAGAGACTACCTTGGTCGGGACTCTGTTTAGCAAGTAAACAGCTGTCTTAAGTGCATAACCCCAAAAGAATTTTGGAAGAGTTGCATGATTCATCATTGACCTAACCATGTCCATCAAGGTTCGGTTGCGCCTCTCAGATACACCATTATGATGTGGTGTATACGGAGGAGTCCATTGGGACAATATCCCATTGTCCCTTAGATAATCTTGAAACTCTTGACTTAAGTATTCACCATCCCGATCGGATCGAAGTATCTTAATACTTTTGCTAAGCTGTTTCTCTACTTCATTTCTGAACTCTTTGAATTTCTCAAAGGCTTCAGATTTGTGTTTCATCAAGAACACATATCCGAATCGTGAGTGATCATCGATAAAGGTGATGAAGTAGCTATAGCCTCCTTGTGCAAGAGTTGACATTGGTCCACATACATCAGTATGTATTAGACCAAGCAATTCTCCCACTGGATTACCTTTTTCGAAAAAGGGTAATTTGGTCATCTTGCTTTTTAAGCATGATTCGCATGTATCAAATGAATCGGGTTCAAATGATTCCAAAATTCCACATCGGTGTAATTTGGTCATGCGTTTCTTACTTATATGGCCAAGACGACAATGCCACGTGTAGGAGTCTATTCGATTATCTATTCTAGCACGTTTGTTGCTAACTTCGATATTGAAAACTTCACCGGATAAATCTAACATATAGATACCATTGCACAAAGTTCCATTCCCATAAAGAACGTCATTTAAAGTTATGTAACAACAATTGTTACTAAAAGTTAAATGATAACCCTTTTCATTCAAACATGAAATAGATACAATGTTCTTTATTAACGAAGGAACGAAATAACAATTATCCAATTCTAAGACACGTCCAGTAGGGAGCTTTAGCAAATATGTTCCGATGGCAACAGCAGCAATCTTTGCTCCATTTCCAACTCGCAAATCCGCATCTCCCTTGATGAGTCTTCTTCTATTCCTTAGCCCCTGTATGTCATTACATATATGTGAGCTACACCCAGTATCAAGTACCTAGGTATTTGAGGAAATAGAGTGACATTCAATAACGAAGATACCTGAAGAGGATGGGGCATCAAATGCCTTCTTCTTCAAGGACTCAAGATAAACCTTGCAATTTCTTTGCCAGTGACCCTCCTTGCCACAGTGATGGCAAGTGTCTTTTGGTGTTTTTTCAGTCTTTTTGGCCTTTTTCTTCTTTCCTTTATTCTGTTCTTTGGCCTTCCTTTTAGAACCTTTCTTCGAGGAACCAACTAACAGTACCGTCTTTTGATCCTGCTTCACAGAAGGCTCTACAGTCTTCAGCAGGTTGAGCAACTCAGGAATGGTAGTCTCCAGGTTGTTCATCCGATAGTTCATCACAAATTGTGAATAACTTTTGGGCAAACAATGCAGAATTAAGTCAATACTTAGTTCATGATCCATTGCAAAACCGAGTCTACTTAGTCGCTCAATGTACCCCAACATCTTTAACACAAACTGTGAGGCAGAAGTGCCTTCCTGCATCCTAGAGGTGAAGAGGAGTCTGGAGACTTCGAACCTTTCGGATCTCGCCTGCTCTTCAAACAACTCATGAAGATGGAAGATGATGGTATAAGCATCCATATGCTCATGCTGCTTTTGCAGCTCAGGTACCATAGAGGCTAGCATGATGCAACGCGCAAGTTCAGAATCGGTCACATGTTTCTGATAGGCCAATAACTGGTCTGGAGTTGCATTTTCTGGAGGACGGTTGGGAAGTTGATCTTCAAGGACATAAACAAGCTTCTCTGCCTTGAGGACTATCCTCAGGTTTCGAAGCCAGTCCATGAAGTTAGGCCCAGTCAGTTTATTAGTATCCAAGATGGAACGCAAATTCAGAGAAGACATGATCAAGTGATTTACCAAGAAATACAAATTGAGCTTATGTGAGAAGAATGATTAAAGAATGTATCAACATACATAAAATCCTATTTATTTTTCAAATTGAATAACCCTTTTTATCAATTCGGGAGATCGTAGGAACATCTCCAAATAGGTTGATATCCAACCATAGATAAGAACAACCATGACTGTGGCCATCAAGATATTCTTAGCTATGAAGGTAGGTAAATATACCGATTACATATCACATATATGTAACTATCACTTTATGCTATCAACTAGTTGAATGTTTGCATAAATCATTGAGTTGTTAACTCATTAACAAGTATGCAACTTTATACATAGCACCCAACTGCACCTCTCTTTACATCGACCTTGGCTGTGGCACAACAAATCGATGTTCCAAGCTTAAGGCTGACCCATTAATCAAGAAATAGTTTTAATATGGTTGGAGCTCATTCAACCGTTTAGTCAGGCTTGGATGTGTCCAACAACCAAAACTAATGATTGACCTCTGACTCCAACTATATTATTCATAAACTAATTCCATGGTTTGAACATGTTGAGGTTCAAGCCGGGCATGGATGTGTCCTGTTGGGATCTTTGCCCTAGCTAGAGGGGGGGTGAATAGCGTTTTCGGTGCTTTCTTCACCTACGTTGTTAGTTGCGCAACGGAAATACAAATAAAAACAAACTAACAACTACACAATGCTAACCAACCAGATTTACGTGGTTCGGAGATGAAACTCCTACTCCACGACAGTCCGTGAGGTGGACGATCCCTTGATCCTTCGGCGGATCGCTCCCCGGATGCTCTCCGGCTATCTCGTGTAGCTCCTTGTGGGTGGAGAAACCTCTCCACAATCCTCTACAAGCACCTGAGCACACAAGGCTACTATCAAGCTTTTTCCAAGCAAGATTCGCCAAGGAACCCCAGCCCGATCGAGTCCCCCTTTAAATAGACTCGGGCTGAAAATCACGCCACCAGTCGACTGCTCACTTACCAGTCGACTGGTAGGCTTCAACGGCTACAAAATATGCAATGAATGCCTCAGCCGCCTTCGCAACGGTCGACCTCCAGTCGACTGGTACAGGACCAGTCGACTGGAGCCAGTCGACTGGAACCAATTCCAGTCGACTGTCAGTCGACTGGTCGACCCTCCTTGGGTCAACCCGATTCTCTGTGTGTTGTGGTCCCAGTCGACTGCCACAATGGCAGTCGACTACCCTACTCACACACCTAAGGTTTCCCCTCCTGAGTACATTCCACTCCGCACTCAAACCCTAGGATTTCCCGAGTACAATCACACTGCACTCGTACCCTCACGACTCGACTGACTCCTCCTCCGCAGCCTCGCCCTCTTCATCTTCGGCCCTCGTCCCTCGGATGCGCACGCAAGCCTCCAGCTTGTCTCCATGCCACCCTTCACGTACGCCTCGAAGTTCCCGCCCATCAGCTCATCGTACCTGCACTCCATGGTCCCTCAGATGCGCACACAAGCCTCCAGCTTGCCTCCATGCCATCCTTCACCGTACTGAGGCCGTCCAGTCAAGCCCATATGCGTACCTGTACAATCTGCACACTCAACATACGCATATCAAATACACAGGTAAACCTAACTTAAACCCTTTGCGCAAACATCAAAACCCATGGTCACACCGGACCATCTTAGGGCCGATTGCTCCAACAATCTCCCCCTTTTTGATGTTTGGCAATCCGTTTAAGTCAGGGAAAGCAAGATAGTAGTCAATAGCAAAAACCATGCTAAATAAATGCATATGCAATGCAAAATGGATCCTATCCCAAGGCATCCTACACCTAACCCTCCAAGTTAGGATTTTCTAACACCTAGCCCTCCAGGCTAGGATTTTCCTACCTAACCCTCCAAGTTAGGATTTTTCACCAACATGGGCTTTTTAAAGCTTTTCCCAAGCTCCCCCTATACTGGACTTACAAAGGCTTTTTAAGAACCTTTCCAAGGTTCCCCTTATGCCATAAATGGAGCAACCATGCTCCCCCTCAAACTTAGCTCCCCCTAAACATAGGGTTTCTAGCAAAGGTATGTTTGGTTTCCCACTTAAACCCAACATCTCCCCCCCTTTGCCATACATCAAAAAGAATCCAATAATTACCCTATTATTGGTTCTTAACATCCCCAATGATCCTAAACATAGTGTACTAAACCCCTATACACTTGTTCCTTATCATTTGGACCGCAAGTCAGCTGCCAACTCCCAAGTCAGCCCTGACCAGTCGACTGCCCCCAGGTCAGTCGACTGATACTCTGATAATCAGTTTTCTGGCCGAATTTCAAAAACGCGCCAGAAATTCCATAAATCTCCAAAAATTCTCAAATTTTGTGGAGAACTTTGTGGTACCCATACCTACTTGGGAAAAATACATCTACCCATGTATCTATCACCATTTCCAAGTTTGACACAAAACCTAAAAGTTTTCTTATGAAAATTAAAGCAAATAGGAGACAACCTCCCCCTTAACCCATGCCGTCTCCCAATTCTCATTTTTCCCAGGTCAAGTTCTACCCACCTTAACCTCCTAGCACCAAGTTAGGTTCTTCCCAACCTAACACCCGAGTTCTTTTCCCTTTGAACACCATTAAAGGCTTGCTCCCCAAGCAACCTTTCTTCTAGTGCCACTTAGAACTCTATAAAACCTAAAATATTCTAACGTTTGCAAGCACACTTGCTAGGATATACCCTATCCTAGAAAAATATGATATCATGGAAATATCAAGTGTGCTTGACTTTTGGTACACATCTAAGTTTCTTAAGGATTTTGCATTAAGTATCAACTGTCAAATTCGTTTCTAATTCCATGTGTTTGTCAAATCTACCCATCATAATTCGACACATGGAATTGTCCTCAATGTTCCCTGTTTAACCTCTAAATCTTAGATACCTAGGGAACCTTATCAATCCTTCTTGATTTCCATAAAATCCAATAAATTCTTATCAAATCATGAGATAACATTTTATTCAAGGACTATGAAGTTATAACCAAGAGTTTTAACCCTACAACATATCCCATAACAACCTTGTAACTTTTCATTGTTGAACCTCTCTCTTTTTATGCCTACTCTCATGTACCAGTCGACTGCCCAAATGGCAGTCGACTCCCAAATCGAACAGAGAGAGTCTGGGCTGAAATTTTTTGGTGCCAGTCCAGTCGACTGGGATGGTCCCAGTCGACTGGCTCCAGTCGACTGGGGTATTCCCAGTCGACTGCCCTTTAGTGTTTCTTGCGTACAGAGATCCTGGTCGACCTCCCAGTCGACCCCCGGTCGCCTGCCACCAGTCGACTGGTATCTGAGCCAGTCGACTGGTGGCTGAATTTCAGCCCTCTTTGGTGAATTTCAGAAATGTCGTAGAAATTCCAGAAAATTTGAAAAATCTTGAAATTTTGCGAGGATATTTGTGAATTCTATATTTACTTGGGAAAATTACGTTTCCAAATAAATGTACTCCAGATCCCAAGATTGGCATAAAACTCTACTTCTTCCAAAGTGTATCAAATAACCTCATCCTAGAAGTTCTAATTCTCACTTCTCTTTGATTATAACTCATTTTTATTATTGAGTTACATGGTATTCCACTATTAAACCTCAATTTTGTCAATTATAGCCCTATTTTCACCTTTTCTCCCTAAAATTCACCTTTTGATGTGCCAAAATCTAGGATTAAGACTTACCCAAGTCTTCTAACCCTTTTTGGCACATTTCACTTTACTTTCTAAGGGAGAAACTTTTGAGATCCATTTACCATGGACCCCAAAGGCTCCTAGAGCTCCCCCTTGAGCTCTGAGCCCTAGCCACCTCCCTAGGTGACTCAACCCATACTAGGCCACATCGGTGTGCCACCGATGACTCTTGGCCCATAACGTGAACTCTCTTAACCTTAGACACCTTGTCTTTGGTTAAGCCCTTTTCTTTTCCTTTGGATGACATCCCCTTGCCATCCTTGGACTTACCCTCCTTGCCATATTTATGTGCTTTGCCAGCACATTTCTCTTTGTTGGCCTTGGAGGTCTTAGCTTGGTAGCCCAAACCCGATCTATCATAGTTAGATTTTAGGCTACTCAACACTAGGTCTAGGCCCTTAGATCCAACCTTGAATCTTTCTAGGGTCTTTTCTAATGTATCAAGCCTTGCCCTCAAGGCTTGATTTTTCCTTTCTAATTTCTTGACCTTAGTGTCCACATGTCCACCTTGGACATTTCTAAACCTACCATTCCTTCTAGGCATGTGTCTCCCCTTCTTGGGGTTAATACCTTGATCCTTAGGTGCATAAGTCGTAGGTCTATCATGATGCATGCTCTTTCTAGAATTATGATCTACCTTGTTATCCCTATTCCTATCATTATACTTAAATCCAAAATTATGCACCATTAAACATTTTTCATTAATTCTAGCATGCATGGATGGGCAATTTTCATTATTTCTAAAATGTAAGGAAGAACTTGAAATTGAATTTCATTTTATCCTAGGGTTAGGAATTACCTCCCTTACCCTTGAAGTTCTCCCTTGATGTGATCTTTGTTTCTTCCTTTCCTCTTTCTCCCATCTTCATAGATGCTCCATCTTCTTGAATTCTTTACTCCTTGGGCACTTAGTGTGGTAGTGTCCTAGATCTCCACACGTGAAGCATCTAATTTTCTTCTTTTTCTTTTCTTGGGCTTCTCCATTCCTACAATTTATGTTAGATTTACATTGAATGGAATTAGGTTTAGATTTTACCTCCATTTTACCTTTCGGGCACTTATCCTTGTAATGCCCCTTTTCGTTGCACCCAAAGCATACAATGTGGTCTTTAGTCCTTGCTTTGGTGGAGGTTGAGGCTTGGTTGACTTCCTCTTCACCCTTGGATGAAGTGGAGACTTCCTCTTGATCATGTGTAGGTGAGGGTCTCTTCTCCCCCTCAATCCTTGAGGTGGTGACCTCTTCTTCTTCTTCTTCTCTTGAGGAGGTCGATGATCTTTCACTTATCTCCTCCTTCTCACTTGAAGAAGTTGACACTTCTTCCTCCTTGTGAGCTATTGAGCCCATTTCCTTGGGCTCTTCCACCACTTGACCTTGTGTAGGGTTTTTATGAAATTCCACCAACTTGGTCCATAATTCATGTGCATTCTTATAATTCCCTACAACACTCAAAATATTGTTAGGCAAAAGATTTATTAATATACTTATTACCTTCTCATTTGCCTTTGATTGCGCTTGTTGTTCTTGAGTCCAATATCTTGGGCGGAGCTTCTTCCCATGCTTATCTCTTGGAATTTCAAATGATTCTTCAAGCACCATCATGTACTCCCACTCCATCGCGAACCACGTCTCCATCCGTGACTTCCAATACCCGAAGTCTTCATGGTCGTAGGCCGGCGGAGCGTAGATGTTGTCCCCAAGTTTGTCTTCCATCATTCTTCTCCTCTAGCGTGTACTCTCTCGGCGGTTAGTTCGATCAAGAGCAGTCCTTGCTCTGATACCACTTGTTGGGATCTTTGCCCTAGCTAGAGGGGGGGTGAATAGCGTTTTCGGTGCTTTCTTCACCTACGTTGTTAGTTGCGCAACGGAAATACAAATAAAAACAAACTAACAACTACACAATGCTAACCAACCAGATTTACGTGGTTCGGAGATGAAACTCCTACTCCACGATAGTCCGTGAGGTGGACGATCCCTTGATCCTTCGGCGGATCGCTCCCCGGATGCTCTCCGGCTATCTCGTGTAGCTCTTTGTGGGTGGAGAAACCTCTCCACAATCCTCTACAAGCACCTGAGCACACAAGGCTACTATCAAGCTTTTTCCAAGCAAGATTCGCCAAGGAACCCCAGCCCGATCGAGTCCCCCTTTAAATAGACTCGGGCTGAAAATCACGCTACCAGTCGACTGCTCACTTACCAGTCGACTGGTAGGCTTCAACGGCTACAAAATATGCAATGAATGCCTCAGCCGCCTTCGCAACGGTCGACCTCCAGTCGACTGGTACAGGACCAGTCGACTGGAGCCAGTCAACTGGAACCAATTCCAGTCGACTGTCAGTCGACAGGTCGACCCTCCTTGGGTCGACCCGATTCTCTGTGTGTTGTGGTCCCAGTCGACTGCCACAATGGCAGTCGACTGCCCTACTCACACACCTAAGGTTTCCCCTCCTGAGTACATTCCACTCCGCACTCAAACCCTAGGATTTCCCGAGTACAATCACACTGCACTCGTACCCTCACGACTCGACTGACTCCTCCTCCGCAGCCTCGCCCTCTTCATCTTCGGCCCTCGTCCCTCGGATGCGCACGCAAGCCTCCAGCTTGTCTCCATGCCACCCTTCACATACGCCTCGAAGTCCGCGCCCATCAGCTCATCGTACCTGCACTCCATGGTCCCTCAGATGCGCACACAAGCCTCCAGCTTGCCTCCATGCCATCCTTCACCGTACTGAGGCCGTCCAGTCAAGCCCATATGCGTACCTGTACAACCTGCACACTCAACATACGCATATCAAATACACAGGTAAACCTAACTTAAACCCTTTGCACAAACATCAAAACCCATGGTCACACCGGACCATCTTAGGGTCGATTGCTCCAACATGTCCATCAACCCAAACGTGAAACAAAACTCCGATTCAAACCATATTAATGGAAGGTGTTAGCCTTAATATTCTGTAAGGGGTTTTAGGTCTCATCCTTTCTTTTCTAAGCACATTCATGACATTTAATTATGTCATGACTAACGATTTCTTTAATAAAGTATGTATGTGACTTAATTTATCAAGTCTCATTAATTGAATTAGGAACCGGATTTTCTAATTCTAATTTCATACTTTATTCAAGGAATTATTTTGGGAAACAATTTCCTAAATTGTCATAATCAATTTCGGAAATAATATGTTTAAGACTTTGATTTCTCTAAATCAAATCTTATTAAATTAAGAGACAAATCCCTTAATTCAACCACATATTATTTTCATGAAAATCTCATTTAAGAAAACTCTATAGGAAACCATTTTCCTAATTAATTTTGGAGACAACAATATGTAAGAGCATCACCTCTTAAATCATATATTATTCATGGATTTAATTAATTACATCAAATTATTTTCTAAGGGTGGCTCCCCGAGGCTCAGATACCCAAAGAAAAGAAATTTATCGTAAATCCAATTTGGACGGCTCCCCGAGGCTCAATCCAAATCAAACATGACAATCTCATTCAAAATTGGGAAATTAAATTACAACAACTAACTTTAAATTGGACGATTCCCCGAGGCTCAATCCAAAATAAAAAATTTTGTTGTCAATTTAAAAACCAATTTAAATTTAATTATCAATTAATTGTCCATAAATTTGTCTAGACTTTCTTGAAAGAAAGTGTCCAAAATTGCGAGATTTCATAATAGGTTTTCAGAATAATTGTACGTTTATGGTACAAAGAAAACTTACATATTTCCAAAATTAAAAAATTTCTAAAATAGAAAATTTTTCAAAATTGGAAAGTTTCCAAAGATGGGAAGTTTTCACAATTATTATAAAATTTCAGAAACTAGAAAATTTCAAAAGTTTGTGAAATTTCATGAGGATTTCCAAACTTTGAAATTCCTAAATCTAAAATTTATTATAATTGGAAAGTTTCCATAATTGAAAAATTTTCCAAAATTGAGATCATGACAAAGTTTTCCACAAAATAATTATATGATTATGTCGAACACTAACCGGCTCTGATACCACTGTTGGGACCGGGTGCATGTTGACAAGGATACGGGTTCGTAAAATTTTAAATTTTTACATGCAGCGGAAGAATTAGCATAAAATAATTTCTCAAATTATTTTTAACCACGTATCTAGCATGCAACCTTATGATGTGTGGACATGATCATAAATTAAAACTTTACGGAAAAATAAACTAATTTACTTAGTACCTCGCGTAACTCGAAGTAAGGGACGAGATCCAACCGTAGCGTCCCTTGGAAGCTCCGCCTCTATTCGCGTCCACGCCGAGTTCTCTTCGGGATGACTTCGCAAAGTCACGATTTTTGTGCCGACGAGAACTACTAGATTCTCTAAAGGCACAACTAGAAGATCAAGAGATAAGAAAGAAAACTAACCACCAAGAAACGGAATCTAAATTCCGGAAAGGAAGGAGTTGCGATCCGCTTCTTCTTCTTTTTCTTTGGCTCCTCCTTGGTGGATGTTGCTCACGCCAACCCTAGGTTGTGTGATGATGGTGCGCCGGCCCTAGGAGAGGTGGACGCCGGCCCTAGGAGGAGTTAGGGGCGCCGGCCCTAGGAGGAGGAGAGGGGGAGAGAATAAGAGAGAGAAGGAGAGAGCTACTAGATCTCTTGATAACTCAATTGGGAATTCAAGGCTTGCCTTTGGTTCCTTTATATAGTAGCCTCTCCCTTGCCAAGTCTCCCTCTTAACGGAATTTTCATAAGAAATTTATCCTATAAATTTTCTTATGAATTATTCCGTTTAAGCCAAGTTTTATTATAACTAACTTTATAATAAAACAAATATATGCATCTCTCCTTTTATTATGTAATAAAATTTTACAAGAAATTTATAAATTTTCTTATTATGGAAAAATCAATTCATAATTGATTTTATAAAATTAAAATAAACCATTCCATGGATCATTTTAATTTCCATAAAAAGAATAAATTTCTATAAACTTCTTTATATAAATTTCTTTATACAAATTTATTTATCCATAATTTATAAAACAAATCGCGCTAGATTTATTTTATTAATTAAACCAAATTAATTGGTTTCTCCCCTTTGTTGTGGCGGGCCAAACCAAAGAGGGTTGGCACCCTCTTTGGCCAGCCAAACCGAGCCGATCCCATCGCGAATTAAACTCTTTTAATTCGCCCAATAAGCCTTCAAAAGACTTAGCCATTTTAAGCTTCCGTTGTGCCTCTGATTAACTCAGATTCGACTTATTTCTCTTGATCGAAAAATCTAATTTTCAACTTGTTTTAAATCCCTCGGATTACTTGTAGTGCGTGTGACTAAATAGGCTTTCGATTTATGTTGGCCGTCTATAATTCATCAATTATAGAACGATCATGAGTGGCACCTAGTAGTATATCATGATCCCCAATTAATCGAAAGAACAACGGTTGACCTCTGAAATTATTCTGAAACCTTTCAGCAGCTTTAATGAATCGTGCCTCATTCCCTTCACCATCTTATACCCACTTGGTTCAGGACATGGTCTATATGTGTCAGTCCCCACTAGGCTGACTACGTCACACCTAGCCCAAGTAATGTCTTTCTCGTCCAATGGATTCTAATTACTCTCATGTATTTCAGAGACTCATACTCTGAACATGACATGCTCTGGCCAGAGGCTTTGAGTAACAATCCGACGATAGGCCTTGGGTATACATCCCCTCGCAAGGAGTGGTGAATCCTTTATAGGCTGTTCAAACATCTTCGGGCACTTCGGCTTATACCCAACCATCCTCGGTCCACACCTCCTTGGCGGTGCTTGCTTAAGATGTTAAAGTATAAGTCTCCATGACCAAGGTGACTTGAACACCGCAAGTCAAAGGAACATCGCACTTAAGCTGCAGTAAGAACTTCACTGACATGTCTATATGTAGACTACCATGTGAAGTTTTACAGCTAGTCACTCCAATGAACTAGTTCCCTTAACTAGCATTCATGTATATCTCCGGACATCCCAATGTCACCAGCCAGTGAGAATCAGCTGATTAGAGAATAACCCATGCTAGTCTCAACAGAATTGATAGTGTCCGTATTTATCAATTCATCGACTAGGGACAATTTCAATACTTCACAATTGCACATGTAGAGATAATCACTAGTTGTGATCTCATCACAAATTCTCTTATGTTGTGAATTGTATTGCGGACATTCAGTAGATGAGTTTAAGATCCCAATCAAATACACAAACATGTATACTCAAATAGTGAATTATCATTTATTAAAATAAATATTTACAATCATAAGGTCATTGCCTTAGGACACTTCTCTCATATCACTAACAGTTAGAATGTATACTAAAAGCTTTGCTTTTGGTTAAGGATATATCTACATTTTAAAGAGAATCAGAAAATTAAACAGTGCATGTTTACATTAGTATGTGCACAAACTGTCTGATGCTTGGCATTGTAAATAACATGGTGTGTAGTGTCGCACAGAAGATCATATTATCAGGTTCCTTACCAAAGTATAAGAAAGAGGCTCACAACCGAGATGGAGTTGGATAAACCATCAGGATAGTTGTAGTGTAATTAGGTGTGGTTTATCTTAACTATAGAATTACACTAGTGTACTTTGTGTACATTGAGTAGGACCAAAAGATAGGGCATCCCATTTTTGTACTGACTTTGTAAATTGGATTAGATCTCGGATTGATATTATGGAGTACGATCTCTTAATCCCGAAATAATGACGGGCATATATTATTAATCATTATCTCTTTGATTTACCAATGAGCGAGATCTATTCTGTTAGATCGATAGGCCCAGTAAGTTGGGAGATAATATTAATAATATGATGAGCCGTTGATTATTGATGAAATTCGTGTCCTGGTGAGTCAGGATGATGATGCCGCCTTGGTGAGCTCAAAAAGGTCGTCATGTCAAATCTTGCAAGTGGACTATGGTCTGGCATGATGAAAAGGTTGAGTAGTACTAATCAAGGATCAAGAGGATAATTAATTTAATTATCAGTAAATTAAATTAATTATCGAACATTCGATATCTTAAACACGGGGAGATGGATGACTCGTAATAGGTGGAGCCCATATGAAAATATGGGGGTTGGTGAGGAAGTACAATTGGATCCTTTAGTGGAATGGATCTCCATTAATGGATCGGGTTTGGATCCATTAGCGGGCCAAGAATCAACTCCTCCTCATGGTCCCTATCTTAGCCCAATAAACACCCCATAGGAGTCATGATACTAGACTGATTAATTAAGAAATTAATCTCTGATTAATTATAGAATTAATCTCTGATTAATTAAGGAATTAAACTCGGAGTAATTAAGGAATTAATCTCGGATTAATTGAGTTATTAATCTTTGATTAATTAAGGAATTATTCTCTGATAAATTTTGGAATCAATCCATAATTAATTGGAAAAAATTTCCAGTTAATCCGATATATATATATAACCTCTCTCTCTCTCTCCCTAACTCTCTTCCCTTCAACCTAGGGCGTCGACGGCCGAATAGCTCCTCTTCTTCGTTGCTTTTCTTTGCTTCCAAAAGGTCGTGATCAATCACAAAGCAAGGGAGAATTCAGCTTCGACCTTGGTGGCACACGGCAAGGAAGAGAAGAAAGGAACTCGGCGGCGCAAGGTTGAAGGCTTGCCGGCGGTGAAGAAGAAGAGAAGCTACTCTTCTCTTTTTCTTCCAATCTCTTCATCCAGATTCTCTACTGCGGACGTACACAGGACAAGGAGAGGTTCTCTTCTCCTTTGTGATGCGCGGGAGAAGAGAAGGAGGGAGGGTGGTGCACCGGCGAGGGACTCCATCTTGGGTCTTCTCCCTTGGGTGTTTGTCGCCGGGGAAAGGAGAAGCCGGGAGACTCCATCTTCCTCGCCGGTATGTGGCCGCGAGATAGGAAGAGATCAGAGAGGTTGGCACGGGCTATGGTGAAGGAGAGGAACTCTTCTTCTTGGCTTCATCCCCCCTCCTTGAAGGATTGTCGGCGGCAAGTCAAACCCTAGCTCTAGGGTTTAGTGTTCGGTGCAAAGCAAGGAGGAAAAGGAAGGATTGATTGTAGACCTTGGTGACTCCACGACTTGGTAGATGGTCTCCCACACGACGTCCAAGAGGGGAGGGTCATAAGGTAGAAGACTGCGAGGTAAACGGCGAGGTATAACTCTCCTAAGCTCCGTTTTTCCATTCGTATGTTTATTTGTGCCATGTTTTATTTAGCTCGTCATTTCATGTATGTTAGTTAGTTATTTTGATTCGTTATCATAGACAATAATTAACTAACTGGACCCCTAAGATAAACACAAAAACCGGCGATCCAAACAGTCGTCTTTTCTATGGTTAATTAATTCGGAAAGTTACAAGGTCGTAACCTCGGTTTTGGCTAAGTTGTAACTTGATTAATTAACACGACGACGAGTCGGTCGTTAGAAGGACGGGTCTCTTTTCGGATTAAAATTTTTAATCCATATTCATAGAGAGGCCCCTCAGATACGACCCCGTGGTTGTCTTGAAAACCGCCAAGCCATACCAACAATCCCCATCCCTAAATCTGTCCTGATAGCCCCGATAATCTTGATAATAACAATAATACTAATAATAATTATTATTATTATTATATAAGTATATTTTACATAATTTTTTATAATATCTAGAGTTAAATTTTAATAGTGATCAATTTGGAGCGGGGATTGGGGCGGATATGGGGTTTTAATCCTTGTGGGGTCAGGGATAGGGATTCCCCGATTAGGTAAAATTGAGGATCGAGACAGGGATGGGGGTAGAGATACAATTCGGGGGCGGGGATGGGGATGACAAACTCAACCCTACCCTGCCCCATTGTCATCTCTGCTACCATTTCTCCTTTTAGTCATAGATTAGTTAGCTTATTTTGGAACAAATCTCGTTATGCTAGATTTGTTTCTGAGGTGCCTTCATGCAGTTCTTGGAACTTCTACCACAATTGTTTTGCTAATGTGTAACGTGCCAATCCAATTGACTTCCTGAGCTGGTAATATGGTTAGTAGATGAAACTCTGCTTTCTCATTGGCCACGAAGTCTGCTTACTCCTTCTTTGACCAGAGATGTTCTTCTTTATCTTCAGGTTCTACAAAACCATTTTTCATTATTAATAATAACTCAAAATAGGTTTTAAAAATACCTTCATCCGGCGTTTCCACATCGTGAACTTCCCCTCAAAATGTGGTGGGTGGATAGTTGGTCTAACCATTGTTTTGTTGCTTTATCTGGTGGTTAGTCCTTCAAAAGTCAACTTCGCTCTGATACCAATTGTAGATCCTGTGCAGGCCGGCTAGAGGGGGTGAATATCCCTGCAAATATAAAACTAAATCTTTTACAACTTTTTTAGCAAAGATAATTAATTAGCAAGTAATTAATTTAAACATGTACAACAATACTAGAAATAGTAAGAAACTAAGATTTACTTGGTTGTAACTGGGGAGGTTGTTAATCCAAGGCAGTTGAAAGCTCTACTAAAATTCTTCTTTGTTGTAGGTAGAGAAGCCTCTTACTAAATTTGGAAAGCTCATAGAAAGACTAGAAAAATGATTACAAGTTGTTCTGCTTTAATCCTAGCTCTAGGGGATTATCTATAGCCCAACGATCAAAATGATTGTTTGCTAACTTGGCAAGTAGGATGCCTTAGATGTGATCCAGAGTGCCTCCAGTGGATAAAGTGTTGGGATCAGTAGGCGAGCTAGAGGGGGTGATTAGCTGCAATTTTCTTGTTGATAATTTTTCATTATGGAAGACTCCAAGCAATGCTAACACTGAAGGATTTACTTGGTATCCACCTCCTTGAGGTGACTAATCCAAAGATCCGCTCTTCCTCACTCTCTTATACACAATGAAAGATCTCCTTCTTGAGGTTGAAAAACCTCTTACAAACTTACAAGAAGAAACACTCAAGAATAAGGAAATACAATAAAAATCTTACAAGATTTACACAAATTAGCTCTCTTAGCTTTTCTTGTTTTCTTCTAGCTTAGAATCGCCTCTTGATCCTTAGAAATGTAGCAGCACTAAGCTCCAAGCCTTCACTTGAAATGGTGATGAGGAAGGTGAAGAACGTTGAAGAAATGCTGGCAGCGATACCACTTCAAATCTACGTGAAACCCCTATATACCCGCGACCTAGGGTTCCCTAATCGATTATCACATCAGATTTAGCCGTTCAACGACTATTTTTTGAAGGTTAATCGATTAGCCAATCAATTAAGAAGATGTTAATCGATTGCTGAATCGATTCAGCACCTCTTTGTGCCTCATGCAATTCCACTGTAATCGATTTATCAATCGATTACCATCCTCCTTAATTGATTGCTTAATCGATTAAGAGGAGGATGAATCGATTGCCCAATCGATTCAGCTTGCTTCTGTTCTCGCAACCCAATTCTCCTAATCGATTACCCAATTCATTCATTCCCTCCTTAATCGATCTCTCAATCGATTAAGAGTGCTTCTGTTTGTGAGAAACCAACACCAATCGATTACTTAATCGATTGGCCCCAACCTTAACTTGTGTGCACAAGTCTAGGGTTCTCTTGCCTAACCCTGTTCAACCGTGACCTGTTAAGACTTCCTCACCAAGTGTCCGATCAAACCTTTAACCGACTTGGATTTTCCCTTGCCTAGTTCCCAATTAGGACTTAACCTAGTTCCCAACCAGGTTTGCCTAGCCCTCGAGTTAGGTCTAGTCTCTCAGTAGACTTCCACCTTGCCAACGTGTGATCTCCCCGATCCACATGGACTTCACCTAGTCCCACTAGGTGTGCCTAGTCCCACTAGGACTTTTCCCGTGCCAGTGTGTGATCTCCCTGATCCATTTGGACGTCACCTAATCCCACTAGGACTTTTCCCGTGCCAGCGTACGATCTTCCCAATCCACCTGGACTTCACCTAGTCCCACTAGGTGTGCCTAGTCCCACTAGGTGTGCCTAGTCCCACTAGAACTTATTCCGTGCCAACGTGAGATCTCCCCCATCCACCTGGACTTCACCTAGTGTGCCTAGTCCCAGTAGGACTTTTCTCGTGCCAGCGTGTGATCTCCCCGATCCACCTGGACTTCACCTAGTCCCACTAGGTCTTTCCCAGTCAAGTCTCCAATTAACCTTGACCCACTTAACTCACACGATATACAAACATCGAAACTTATGTTGATGCAAAATGCATCAGTGATGAACAATTATCCTCTAGGGTTTCGATGATTAATAATATACTTAAGTTAGTAACAATATATGTTAGACAAGGTAATGGTTAGTTAAAGTGATCAAGGGTTAAACCAAACAAGACCTTATGTTTGGTAGGGTAACCCCATGTTTGATCAGGTTGACAAAGGGTTAGCCAAACAGGATTTGATGTTTGGCAGAGTGAACCAGAACCCAGGGTTGGTCAGTTTGACCAAGGGAGTAAACTAAACCGGACTTGAGGTTTGGAGTTATATTTATCTAAAGATTGAGAAAGTCTAGTCAGGATTATGATGACTAGCAAAGGAGTGATTTTGATGAAAAAAATCCTGGTGAGTGAAGCCAGGTCCTAGCAAGGGAAGCTAGGTTGGACTAAGTCCTGGTGAGTGATGCTGGGAACTAAATCCTGGTGAGTGAAGTTGGGTCCTAACGAGTGAAGCTAGGTTGGACTAAGTCCTGGTGAGTGAAGTTGGACATGAAGTCTTGGTCCGGGGGGCTAAGCACTAAGTCCTGGTCGGGGATCGGGCAACGGAGTTTTTGCCGGCCAAGGATGGCAGACAGAAGTAGAGACGAGTCAAGGATGGACGTCTCGAGATCTGAGTTCTCGAAGGCTGAGAAAATGTCCAACCGGAGGTCCCGGTTGGCAAAAGCTTTAGTGGAGTGGGGATCGAGAACAAAAGTAGAGATGGGTCGAGGTCGGACATCTCAAGATTCGGGTTCTCGGAGGCTAAGCGAAAGTCCAATCGGAGGTTCTGGTTGGCAAACGCAACTTCTCCAGTGTAGAGTAGGTGAGGACGCATTCCCCGGGAAAGGGTACATTAGGCGTTGGTTCGACCTAGGATTTTGGGTGAAATCCAAAGTCAGAACCATTCGTTAAGGCTAAGAATATTTGTTTTGTTGTGTGTTTTGTTGTCTTGCAGGTACCTAGAGTTAGAGACAAGATAGGAGAACAAAACACAAAGCAAAGCTGCCTGGGAAGGTCATCCAGGGTGCCTAAGTTGAATCAGGCGCCCCAGGCTTGAGGGCGCCCCAGTTGGGGCAGACCCACTCTCAGGCGCCCTGAGGTCTCCCAGGTGCCTGTGAGACCTCCAGGGCGCTTGGGATGGTTGGTTTGTCCCATCCGCGAAGTTTGCGATTACGGATCAAATTTGATCGTACTGAGGCGCCTCAGAGGCCTCTAGGGCGCCCTGGACACTGTTATATAAAGGGGTTCAACCCCTCAACTCAGAACATCACTTTCTACATCATTCTAAGCATTCTCTACAAAGCAAAAGCGCTCAAGTTGAAGCTCTGCGACCAAAGAGGCTCCAGGAATAAGCGTGTGGCGCTTCGGACTTCAAGAGTTAGTCGAGTTTTTGGTTTGCTTTTTATTTACAAGTTGTGTTTCAATTTATTTATTCCTTGCTTGTAAAACATACTGTAAGACGGGTATTCTTCGCCTCTAGAAATTCCAGAAAGGAGACCATTAGTGAACTCACGCCGAGTACATAGGCCTTGGGCGTACTGACCCAGGGGGGTCGGGAACCAAGTAAATAAATTCCACGTGTCTTATTGTGTTGTTTATTTTCGTTCTTTATTATTCCGCTGCGTACTAACTCTTTAACTAGAACGAACGAACGAACGAACGATGAATTTCTGACAAGATTTTTGAATCGATATTCACCCCCCTTCTATCGACGGCACCGATCCTACAACTTAAGCTTACCAAGCTTACCAAACATAAACTCACTCAAACCTAGTTAAACTAGGTCAACCTTAACCTAACAAACATTACACCAACATAAAGTTTATCCGCAACAGCAATGGTAGCCTAATAGCTACTATTCAATTAAGGCACCCTAGATCAGACTGAGGACGACTTAGTTCCAAACTTGAGTACCCTCAGTCTGAACTGAGGCACCCTCGTGCTTTAAACTTGACACCCGAGGCGCCCTCAAACAGACTTGAGGTGCCTCGTGTAACACCCCCAAATTTTTCCATATGAAATATGATGAATTTATGAAATATTATTATGAAATGTTATGATGGGCTTGGCTTAATGGGCTTTGATGTGGATTAGTACAAAATGTGATAAAAAGAAAGTGTAGAAAGGAGGAAGCAAGGATCGAACCTTGAACCTCCTAGTTACACTAACCATGTCTTAGCCAATGCACCAAGAGTGTTTCGTGTTGAGAGAATAAGAAACTTGCTAGTTAAAGCTAGGGAGGTGAAGAGACATGTCCCTTCATGAGAATAGTATAAATAAGAGAGGGGGAAAGAAGTTTCATTCTTCTTCTTCCCCACTCTAAAATCGAAACCTAGAGCCCTCTCCTCCTTCTTCATTTTTCGAAAAGTACACCCTAGGGTTCTAACCTTAGGGAATTGGAAGGAAGAAGACCCCATCCAAGGATCTTGCCCTCTACTAGGGCCAAGGGTTCTAGAGAAGTTTTAGCAAAGGGAACTCTCACCCTCCTTCAACCAAGGGTACCCTAAGGATTTAGAGAAGGTGAAATTCAAGCGAAAGGATGTAAGTATCCCCTCGCCTGCAGTGTAATTGTTGTGCATGATTCCCTTTTCTCTTGTTTTCGAAAAAGGGGTTGTCCCCTTGTGCAAGTTTCGGCCACCCCCAAGAGGGAGACCTTGGCTACTCCTTGATGCATGAGGAGACCCCTTGGGACTTAGGATATATATATACATTGTTTTCTCTTCATGTTGTGATGACAAAAACTAGGGTTGAACACCCTACAAAGTTTCGGCCAAGACATGAAAAGTAGGGTTTAGGGTTGCATGATTATCCTATGATGTATCCATGCTTAGTGTATTGTATGATAGTGTAGACAAGGTGTTTGTATAAATGTTTGGTTACAAAAAAAACCCAACTTTTCCCTACCCTACACTTTCGGCCAATGCATGAAGAGTTAGGGTTTAGGGTTGCATGATTATCCTATGATGTATCCATGCTTAGGGTATTGCATGATAGTGTATACATGGTGTTTGGATAAATGTTTGTATAAATGTTGTATTGCATGATAGTGTATACAAGGTGTTTGTATAAATGTTTGGTTGCAAAAACCCTAATTCCCCCTACCCTACACCATTCGGCCAACACCCTAATGTTAGGGTTCGTGAAGGTTAAACTACCCTATGAGATATGCTTATGTTAGTAAGATGATATGGATATGCATGTGATGTTTAAATGGAATGCTTGATTGGAAAAACTTAACTTTCCCTAGCATGTAATTTTCGGCCATGCATGAAACCTTAGGGTTGTGAAGGTTGATTACCCCATGATGGATGCTATGCTTAGTATGATACATGATGTATATATATGTGATGCTTGTATGGGATGTTTGATGTCAAAAACCTAACCTACCCCTACCCTATGACTTTCGGCCAAACCCTAGTTTTAGGGTTGGGAAGAATTCAATTAACCCATGAAGCATGCTACCACTTCCTATGATATGAATATGATTTATGTGACCAATCTTGTCATATATAAAGTATGTTAAGTGGTTGAATTATGATGTATGTATGAGCATGTCTTATAGCCCATGGGGCACCCTTATGAATTGCATGTGATGTGTATGTTAATATGCATGAAAGGATACTCCACTAAGTATGGGATCAAGAGCACCCCTTATGTTGTGTGGTGTGTCCCTATGGGATCATGAGCACCCTTGAAGAGTGGTGTGTCCCTTGAGAATGGATTTGGAGTACTCCTTATCATATATGTAAAAGCATGATAAGTATTTTACTTTGGAAGTTGTGTACCCGACTCGGAAGGGGGTCGTTAAACAAATCCGGGGTACATGTTAACTGAAGGTCATGACTCCGGTAGGACGGAAGGGTCCTGCTCTAATAGGTTGGTGGCTCGCTACCCCAATTCATTAGGGAACGCGCTTGATGTGATACACAACTGGGCCCCTATATGATGTTAAAGTATTTTTAAGTAATACCTTTATGGAATTGTTTTGAAAACATTTATTATATATGATGGGTATGCTTAAGATACTTTACACTGCTTGCTTAGAAACTTTGATGTTTAGTATGCTATGATAAACTCATGCTTATGATTCATTATGTGTACATGTTGTATTCTTTCGTATGAATTTTGCGAGTAGGACAGGATCCTTACTAAGCATTTGTGCTTACTAGTTTATGTGTTGTCTTATGCTGCAGATAAGGGTAAGGGACACTTAAACTAAAGGAAGAGGCAGGAGGGCTGAAGATGTGTGGGGTGGTGGCTCGGGAAAAAAAGATTCTTATATCTACTTTACTATGCTTATGTTAATGTTTCCTTGATAATGAATGTTAGTGATTACACTTGGCTTACTCTTATACTTAATTATGTTTGATTATGTTATGAGTTGAACTACTTGTGAACCCATCATGTTATAGGATAACTCTTGATTAAGATATTTCACCTGATGTTCTAGACTCCTTTAGACTCAATCTTATCAACTGTTATTATGCATGGAAACCTATGACTAGGCTTCTAAATGATGTTCTAGGATGTGAATTCATGATGCTTTGAAATGGAATGTATAACTTCACTATCATGATTTATGTGTTACTGAACTTGCTATGCATCTACCATGTTCTAATCATTAAAGCATGATATCTGATTGGCATGCACTGACTAGTATGCTTAGCACTTGTAAATATCACCTGATAGTCTTAAACAAGCATGCTCAGTATTTAGTCCTTGCACTTTTGCTTTTTATTTTATGTTAAAATTTATATGAATGACATGTACGTAACCCCGCCCCGAGAGTAGATATAAGGGCGGGCGTTACACCTCGGGTCTTCAAGGTCAACTTTTGATTAACCTTTTTCGCACTCATTCTCTTTGGTGATGCTCCGGCTATCCGGAATTGAGCTCACCCGAATCTAACTCTAACATTCTCCTTAAACCAGCTTCCTCCCCAGCTTCTTATCCATCGGACGTTGCGCATGCCCTTCTCGTCCACAGGTGTACTCTTTCGCAGTTTTTTGTCTCTCAGATGTACCGAACTCGTCGGCTCCCTTCCCATGTCATCCTTCTCATATGCTGTATCTTCTGCTCGATTTTCTATACTTTTAAGGTCCTGCACACATAGATACAAGGATCAAACAATTAGTACCTAACTTGACTCGGTTGATTACATAAAAACTAATGCAAGGTACTTACAAATAATGCATCTCCCCAATAGAAAATTGATAAATTAGCTTGAGTCACATTGTCCTAACTATATCTAGAAGAATTCGATTTCTTCTTTCAGCAACCCTATGTTACTATGAAGTTTATGGGATTGTTAATTATCTAATAATCTTTTTATCATTATACATTATCTTGAACTGAATTGATTAAAAAAATATTCACCACCGTAGTTAGTGCATAAGATTTTAACTTTATGATCTAATTGATTTCCAATTTCATTCATGTAACATTTAATATACATGACCAAAACTTATGAAGTTGTCAATAAATGTGAAATATGAAGCTCTATGTTGGGCCTTTATATTTATTGAATCATAAATATTCAAATGAATTAATTATAATGATGATTAAATTTTAATAATCTTATTAATTAATTTTTTAATTACTTCAAACATAACAATACTCTATTCATCCAAATTTTTTATCCGATAAATTATAATCTAGCATGTCTAGAGGATATCTGTCCCGCTTGAAGGAAGACAAGGTGGGCTATCGGGACGTATTTTCTCCGGATACATCAAATACATAATGAGCTTTTTTAATTCAAAACAAACTGATAAATGGAAAATTTTCTGCAAGATACAATTAACAGTGCAATTAATGAAAATGGCGATGCTTGAAGATATTAGCAGACGGTTAATAGCTCTGGATTCTTCTTAGATAAAAAAGAAGAAAGCGGCGGAACAAAGGTCGCACCTTTCCTCCCTTCCTCTCTTGGTATCGACTTCTTCTCTCTTCGTTTTCAAGTTGCATAGCAACTGGGAGGTCGACGTGCTTCTTCCAGCTATCGATTCTTCTCCTACCTCGCTTCTTCCATCCAAGAACACATCTTTTGGGTGAAGTAACTTCACTTTAGATTTTTCGGGATCAATTTCTGATTTTGGGGATTTGGGGCGACGACAAGTACTTTGATTGGTGTTTTTCCTCTAAAGGACGAGACGGCGGCGCGTTCCTACGGCCCTAACTGGTTCTTTGCCCGTGAAGGCGGCGGTCGTGGGGGATGGAGTTGGACGGCGGAGGAGAACAAGCGATTCGAGGACGCCCTGGCAAAGTTCGACGCCGAGGCCCCCGACCGCTGGGCCAAGGTCGCAGCTTTCGTACCCGGGGAAACGGTTGGAGACGTCATAAACCATTACTGCCAATTGGCCCTGCCCTTAAGGATGGAGGAACTCGCAGTGGGTCGGCGCGGGAAAGAGATCCGGTGCACGATCATCTGACCATGAGAGGAAGAAGGGAGTCCTGTGGATCGAAGAGGAACACAAGTAAGCTCACCCTTCTCAAGCTTCCTCAGCAAATTAAAATGTACGTTTCCTTTCCCTGACATCGAGATAGTTGATGCTAACTGCATGCCTAAATTCTTGAGGCTAGTTTTGCTCGGTCAAACAAGTTTGGAAAAGGAGATTGGAGAAGCATATCGCGGAAATTGGTGATCACCAGGACCCCTACTCAAGTGGCTAGCCACGCACAGAAGTACTTTCTCAGGCTCAATTCAGGCAGCAAAGACAAGAGAAGGTCCAGCATTCATGACATCAACACAGTCGATTTGCCGGCTCAATCAAGTTTAGGAATGGTGCCTACATTGCCAGTGCAGTTACCCACTTCATCCTGATCAACTGCTAAATTCATTGCAGGGGGGTTGAGTTCATGCAGTCACAATTGGATTGTGAATGCCACATCCTCTAAATATATACATAACCTTTGTTATTCTCCTGTGTACTGTCACAATTCAAGCTTGATTCTTACTTCCCTGTACTATATATGATGAGGCTTCTACCAAGGCCATAATAATTTTATCACGATGTTAGCCATTGGAAGCCACTAAACCTTCAGTGTTCATCACTCCATGCTCTTTTTGACTGTGATCTTCTGAAAGTATGCAGAGTGAATTGATCTATGAAAGTAAGAGTCGAATCCAGATCTTCTGATGCCAGTGAAATTGAGCCGCGAAGCTCGAGGGAAGTTGAAGTTGAAATGAACCAATTGTTTTGCTTAGGAAAAGCATGAAGTCAAAGAAGCAGAAACAAATTGTTTTGCTTGAAATTTAAATTGTTTTACATGTTAAAGAGAGATAGGGACAAGTCCGACGATAGAGGGCGGAGGCCTTAATTTCCATGCTAGTTTTTTAAAAAAAGAAAAGAAAAGAAAAGTAAAGGAAAACCTTGCCAAAAATGATCGTCTCCTCCAACACCAATCTCGAAGCACCCTCAGACTCGATCGAGCGTTGAGATTCACGCGTCCCATAACAGAAGCAAAAGAGTTCAGAGAACGTTCAGACTTAACACTAAGTTACCGAAGCTTTCACACCTCAAAAGAAATGAAGCTGGACTTTCGAAGAGCATTACGTATCCCGGCTCAGTCTTAAAACTCTGCAGAGCCAGTCAGCCAGAGCTTTCACTCGCTTCCAGGATGACGAGATTCTTCCACCATGATGACTCCAAGCGCAAACCAGCCCACTTAGCGTTCCACGGCGACTTCCACTTTAAACTATTGCTTTTCCGATCTGTTCTCAATAAATACGCACCAGTTGATGGAATCAGCTGCTGGTTTCAAAATGTTGAATGGGAATGAGAAGCGCGGAGGCAGGGGCTCGTCTGGTGGCTTGCTGCGCAGTGCACGCTGCACGGTGGCGAGGCTCTTCGGGTTTCTGGGAAGTAAAACCTCCAAGGCCCTGCACTTCGCGTCTGGAAACAGAAGGTTGATGGCGTCGAGGGCGAGGCAGCAGCCGCCGGCCAGCGATCCTGATGCTGATTGCGAACACCTGTCGGAGGCCATGGAAGACTGCATCAAGTTCCTCCACTCCTCGTCCAGGAAGGCGTGATAAAGATCGATAATTAGCACGGCAATTAATTCTCGAGCTTCTTGATATGATTTGTAGAATTTATTTTTCATATTAGCACCGTACCATGCAATATAAATTTACGGTCTCCACTTCCTCAGTGTTCCACCTACGTAGCAATTGCATTCTACATTGAGTGATCTTCCTGTGTAATTCCTAAACTATAGGCAATTTAGGGTTTCAGACAGAGTCTCGATCAGAAAGTTTATCAAGTGTTTTTCTCATCAATCTGAATTTTTTTATCCTTATGAACTCTAACGGAAACTATCTTGTCTTTCTCTATGACTGAAAATAATTGTTGTTATAGTGTTTTGATGTATCAGCAGATCGAGTAGAAGAACAGTGGATGAAGAAATCTAAATTGAATTATAAATTCACCTTTCTTACAAATTGATATATTGGATCTCCAAACTAGCTAATATAAAAAATTTAGACAAAATTAATACAACACAAGGAATGACTATGTAAAGAATTTATAATTTTTTTATCAATATTAAAAGATGACTATTTTATTGAACATAACCAAAATAAACTAAAAAAATAAACAAAAACAAATTAGTAAATGCACTAATCTAATTAGATTGATACTAAATATATTTTACCTACTAATCTAATTAGATTGATAGTAAATCTATTTTACCTTCTAAATTTAAATGTACCTCAATATACTAAAAATTTCCAACTTAAGCACTTGAAAAGATTTACTGCCCTTTTTAAATAATCTAAGACTTTTAAAACTTAAGTTTCTTGTTTGTGTTACATTTCCAATGTTGTTTATTAGTATTAAACTATAATTAAATCTCTATTATTATATGATGGAGTTGAGCATCCCGTGGCTGACACGTGGATAAAAGAAGTTATATGGCAAGATGTAGCAAGTCTGAACAACTCTCTTTTCGGAACTCCCGAGACCCTCCCAGGAAGAGGATCCCGGGTGATACTCTCGGGGAGGTACACTCTCGAGATCATCCCAGGAAGTCAGGTCCCTGAGACCATCTCAGGAAGGCAAAATGCCCGGGCCCCTCGGGCCAGAAGACCTCGAGATCATCTCGGGGAAGCGGAGCCCAAAAGCATTCGGCCTCAAGTAACAGTTCCCCTTTCTTCGGATCTATGGATAATCATCACCAATTATTACAGGGTAATCATGACCCATAATTCTCGCAACAGTCCGAACTTAATGACCGCGTGGACGGTTGCAAAAGTGATCTTGTAACCGACAATTAGGGGATGTGGCGAAGATCGTGGATACTCGTGTGACGGCCACCACAGGTATAAAAGGTACCAACCCCTCCGGTAAAAGAGGGGTTTTTTATGCACTCTCTACTTCACGCATTTTTTTTTTGAGCTTCCTTTCATCTGCTAGATCAAGGCACTAACTTGAGCATCAAAGTAGGCTCCGTCGGACAACCTCCCGCATGTTCCCCTAACGCTCGTGTTGATCTCACGGGATGGAAGTTCTTCCTCTAAGCGTCAGCGTCCGCATGGGCTGAACCCTGGTGACTGGCCGTTGATGACGATTCCTTCCGGAACAAGTTTGGCGTCGTCTATGAGAAACCAGTAAAGCACCAGAAGGAGCATCAATGGCAGAGACGGTGGGACAATCCATCGTCTTGACAAAAGAGGAACTATATCGATTGGTGGCCAACGCCATCAAAGAGGCGCTCGAACAACACCAAACTGAGCAGACCGCCTCACAGCAAGGTGTTTCAGGGCGGGAGGAGATCCCCAGAATCTCCATCTCGCACCCCCAACTGCGAAGATCTATCACACCACCGGGGGCGACGCGCTGGAGCCGCTTCGGAACACCAGCGGGACTCTCCCAAAGATATTGAGAAGGCTAACTCAGTAGTCTTTAGCGCGCTGAGACCCGAAGATGAGCAGGGGAAGAGGGAGGAACCTAAGGCCTCCCAAAAGGCTCCCTCTACTCCATTCTCGACGGAGATTGTAGAAGACCCATGCCGAAGCAGTTTTACGGACTTGAGATTGCTGATTACAATGGGAAGATAGATCCGGAGGATCATATCTGTAAGTTCGAAAACGTGGCACTCCTGCACTAGTATACCGATAGTGTGAAGTGTTAGGTATTTTTGAACACCAAATCCAGAGTGACCCAACGAAGGTTCCAGAGGCTGCCCCCGGGTTCTATCAACTCTTTCATAGAGTTTAGAACCACCTTCCTGTTGGGTCCGGGTGCATGTTGACATGGATGCGGGTTCGTAATTTTTAAATTAATTACGTGCAGCGGAAGGTTTAGCATAAATAATTTCTCTAAATCATTTAACCACACATCTAAGCATACAATTTTATCTTGTGTAGACATGATCATATATTTAAAATTTTTGCAGAAACGTAAACTAATATACATATTACCTCGCGTAACTCGAAGGAAGGGACGAGATCCAACCGTAAGTGTCCCTTGGAAGCTCCGCCTCTATTCGCGTCCATGTTGAGTATCTTCGGGATGACTTCGCAAAGCCACGAGTTTCGTGTTCTCGAGAACTACTAGATTCTCCGAGAAAGCGACGAGAAAAACCAAGAGAGAAGTCGGAAGACTAACCACAAAAGGATGGCCGACTGGTGTTCCTTCTTGGGGCTGGTTGGCGCACGGCAAGAAGGGGAGAAGAGAAGGAGAGAAAGAGAGGGAGAGAGCCTATGCCTTCATCTCTATGATTCACACCCAAACCTTGCCTTGGGTCCTTTATATAGTGGCCTCTCAACCATCAAGCCTCTCAAATATGGAATAACTTATTCCATCATGCCAAGTTTGATTTTATATCATGGTTAAAATCATATTTTAATTCATGATAAAAATCTTCTCTCCTATGAAATAAATTTCCTTATCATGGTAAATCAATCCATAATTGATTTTAATAAAATAAACCAATCCATGATTCATTTTAATTTTCATGAAAAATAAACCAAACCTTGGTTTATTATATAAAAATTTATATCATCCATAATTTTATAAAACAAACCACACTTGATTTATTTTATAAATTGAACCAAAAACGTGATTCTCTCCCTTTGTTGTGGCCGGCCAAGCAAAGAGGATGGAGGCCCTCATTGGCCGACCCATCCAAGCCAAAGCCCCAATGAATTAAACTTATTTAATTCATCTATTAAGTCTTCAAAAGACTTAGCCATTTTACGCTTCCGATGCGTCTCTGAAAAATTCAGATTCGACTTATCATTTGACTCAACCAAACTTAATCTCTCTTGATTGGAAAATCCAATTTTCAACTCGTTTTAAATCCCTCGAATTACTCATAGTGCGTGTGACTAAATAGGCTTTCGATTTATGTTGGTCGTCTATAATTAATCAATTATAGAACGATCATGAGTGGCATTTAGTAGTACATCATGATCCCCAATTAATCGAAAGATCAACGGTTGACCTCAGAAACAATTCTGAAACCCTTCAGCAGCTATAATGAATCGTGCCTCATTCCCTTCACCATCTTATACCCACTTGGTTCAGGACATAGTCTATGTGTGGCAGTCCCCACTAGGCTGACTACGTCACACCTAGCCCAAGTAACGTTTTCTCGTCCTACGGATTCTAATTACTCTCATGTATTTAAGATATTCATACTCTGAACATGTCATGCTCTGGCCAGAGGCTTCGAGTAACAATCCGACGATAGGCCTCGAGTATACATCTCCTCGCAAGGAGTGGTGAATCCTTTGTAGGTTGTTCAAACATCTTCGGGCACTTCGGCTTATACCCAATCATCCTGGGTCCACACCTCCTTGGAGATGCTTGCTTAAGATGTCAAAGTATAAGTCTCCATGACCAAGATGACTTGAACACTGCAAGTCAAAGGAACATCGCACTTAAGCTGCAGTAAGAACTTCACTGGCATATCTATATGTAGACTACCGTATGAAGTTTTACAGTCAGTCACTCCAATGAACTAGTTCCCTTAACTAGCATTCATGTTTATCTCCGGATATCTCAATGTCACCAGCCAGTGAGAATCAGCTGATTAGAGAACAACCCATGCTAGTCTCAACAGAATTGATAGTGTCCGTATTTATCAATTCATCGACTAGGGACAATTTCAATATTCACAATTGCACATGTAGAGATAATCACTAGTTGTGAATTCATCACAAATTCTCTCATGCTGTGAATTGTATTGCGGGCATTCAATAAATGACTTTAAGATCTCAATCAAATACACAAACATGTATACTCAAATAGTGAATATCTATTTATTAAAATAAATGATTATAATTATAAGGCGATTGCCTTAGAACATTTCTCTCATATCACTAACACTTCATCATTTCGCCAATAACCGTCGTTATCAGAAGACGACATTAAACTGGTTTGCCCTCAAGCAAAAGCCGAGGGAACCTCTCAAGGAGTACATCTAGCGGTTCAACCGGGTGGCACAGGATGTGCCAACGGCGACATCGGAAATCCTTGTCAGTGCCTGCACACAGGGGCTCCCAGAAGGGGATTTCTTCAGATCTCTGGTGAAGAAGTCACCCACCAGTTTTGATTACATGCTAAGACATTCTATCAAGCACATTAACGTGGAGGAGGTGCAATTCGCTCGTCGCAAGGAACCAGCCGGAGTCCCCTCTCAAACAGTTACCCGGTTCGAGAGGAGGGAACCCCCAACTCCAGCTCGGGGAAAAGACCTTCACCTGGGGAGGGACAAGTGGGTTGGTAGGCGGAAGCTAGTTGAGACAGTGGACACCGAGTAGGCAGAGCCACTGACGAAGTACTCTAACTTCCACGACCCGCTCCACCAAGGAGTGTCATGCCTTGAAGAAAAGATTATGTGAGGAAGCAGACACCAAACCTCAGAGGAAGTAGAAATAGACGGGATATCACCGGAGGTCTCCTTGGTGAAGCCCTTCTCCCAAACGGAGGCAATCGAGAGAGAACAGGACCAGACAGCGGTCTTGATAGCGGTCGAGAGGGAGGAGTCGAGGGGTTGCACCCTGTAGGTCTCCCTCCTTAGAAAGAGACCCCAGGAAGGGCAAGGCCCTTGCACGCGGCCCGCCCTCGGGACATGTGGGAGTCATCTTCGGAGGACCCACCGGAGGAGACTCCCATCGGGCAAGGAAGTCTCATACTCGGCGCCTGGAGAACTACGCAATTGGGACGAGCCGGAGCTAGGATCATGACCCTACGATTTCATTCGGCCCTAAAGACGTGGAAGAGGTAGAAGCTCCCCATGAAGATGCCCTAGTAATTCTTGCCTGCATCGCCAACTACGAGGTCAAGCGCATCTTCGTGGATACAGGAAGTTTCGTGAACGTCCTGTACAAGGCTACTCTAGATCAGATGTAGATTGACGAGGAGGAACTACTTCCCGTCTCAACCCCGCTACTTGGGTTCACCAGATATCGAGTACAGCCGATAGGGCAAATCACCATATCGCTATCATTGGGCAGCGACGTGCTCGAGAGAACTCGGAGGACACCCTTCTTAATCGTGGACGCTCCCTCATCCTACAACGCCATCTTGGGCCGCCTTGCGCTCAGTGTCATCCAGGTGATGGTCTATGACTACCACCAGAAGATAAAATTTCCGATAGGCGACTGAGTGGCTGAAGTCAAAGGGGACCAATTGGTGTCTCGGCGATGCTACAGTGGGGAAGTCAGATCGAAGTCCTGGAAAAATCCGAGGGCACAGGAAGGCTAAACCGGAGGGAGCAACCATTCACAGGAGGACAGGGACAAATAGCTCAAGAGGCCAGGGGTAGGGCAACTGTCTCCAACCCTGTTACCCCCAGTAACATTTGTGTGACATGCCATGTTTTTGCTTGTGTATTCTTGCTGCCTTGCAGTGAATTCATGAAATAAAGGAACGTATCATCCCAAAAGTGTCAGTGCATTTGACAAAAAAACCCTAATACCTCATGGTGCTGCGGATGTCCGGGGGTACTTAGGCTTGGTTTGGGTGCTACGGGCACCCAACCAAGAAACAAAACCCTAATACCTCGTGGTGCTGCGGATGCCCGAGGTACTTAAGCTTAGTTTAGGTGCTATGGACGCTCGACCAAGAAACAAAACCCTAATACCTTGCGGTGCTGCGGATGCCCAGGATACTTAGGCTTGGTCTGGGTTCTACAGACGCCCGACCAAAAAATAAAACCCTAATACCTCACGGTGTTTCAGATGCCCGGGGGTACTTAGGCTTGGTCTGGGTGCTACGGACGCCCAACCAAGAAACAAAACCCTAATACCTCGTGGTGTTACGGATGCCCAGGGAACATAGGCTTGGTTTGGGTGCTACGGACGCCCGACCAAGAAACAAAACCCTAATACCTCGTGGTGCTGTGGATGCCCGGGGTACTTAGGCTTGGTCTGGGTACTACAGACTCCCGACCAAGAAACAAAACCCTAATACCTAGTGGTGGTGCGGAGCCCAGGGTACTTAGGCTTGGTCTGGGTGCTACGGACGCCCGACTAAGAAACAAAACCCTAATACGTCATGGTGCTGCGGATGCCTGGGGTACTTATGCTTGGTCTAGGTGCTACAGACGCCCGACCAAGAAACAAAACCCTAATACCTCGTGGTGCTGCGGATGCCCGGGATACTTAGGCTTGGTTTGGGTGCTACAGACGCCCGACCAAGAAACAAAACCCTAATACTGTTAGGATCTGGGATGGCTAGAGAGGGGGGTGTGAATAGCCACCCACCAAAAACTTGCTCCTTTTCTTCCTGCACTTAGTTTAGTAGCGGAAAACAAAACAGATAGAAAAAAAGAAGAACAAAACACAAGGATTTACAAGGTTCGGGGATAACTTGCCCCTACTCTTTGGCGTGCCCGTGAGGTGGGTGATCCCTTGATCGTCGGCAGATCTGGCCCCAGAGTGAATCCGGCTAAAACATCCTCCTTCTCGGTGGAGTAACCTCTCCACAAGTGTCTCAGAAGAATATCAAGTTAAGCACGAGAGACAAGATAAGGTAGCTACACAACAGATGAAGCAGACAGCTCAAGCAAGAAGAATATACAGAGAACACTAACAACTCAACACAATAGCAAAACCCTTTGCTCTGTTGTTCCTTATTTCGTTGTTTTCTCTGCTTCGTCAACCTCTTCCTCTTGAGCTTCTCTCCTGCACCACACATTCAAGCTTCGTCACTGATTGACCCACAGCGTCATCACCCACTGACTCA
>JAGFNQ010003010.1:359181-390673 GCA_024364735.1 Boesenbergia rotunda | reverse complement strand
GGTGACTAATCCAAGGATCTGCACGATTACACCACCTCCACTATGCAAAGCCTCCTTCAAGGTGGAGAAAACCTTTACAGGGTTGTCTTCTTCCTCTTTACAAGATTGAAGCAAAAGCGAGAGGAAGAGATGATCAATTGGGACACAAGCAGCACTTTGGTACAGTAAAGATCCGTACCCACCTCGTGCCAAAAAGTCCCCTTTATATAAGAGTAAAGAACAGCTTCGCAAGCTGTCCAGCCCCGCTACCAGTCAACTGCCCCTGGGGCAGTTGACTGGCCTAGCTTTAAATGCCAGCCAACGACTAGTTTTTGGGGGTGACCAGTCGACTGCCCCTGGGGTAGTCGACTGGTCGAAGGATGAAAACCTTCTGTGAGTTTTGGTAGTCGACCGCCTTTCTACCAGTCGACTGCCCAGCTTCTACAAGCACTCACACTCACTCCGAACACTCTCCTTCATGTGTGCCTTCAGGTATACTACCTTGGCTTGCCCCTTGAAGTCCTCTTCCTCCAGCTATCGTCCCTCGGATGCGCACACAATCCTTCCCTTGGCTTGCCTCCATGCCACCCTTCACGTGTGCCCTTTGAAGTCTACATCCCGGCTTGCCCTTGGAGTCCTCCTCCCTCGGCTCTCGTCCCTCGGATATGTTCTCCATGTGTGATTCTCCAAGTCATGCAAACTCAATCACACATATCAAATAACAACACAACACTCTAACCTTAAACATATTGGCACACATCAAAATCATGATCTTCCCGATCATTCTTGGGTCGATTGCCTCAACACATTAACGTGGAGGAAGCACAGGCCGCCCGTAAGAAAGAGTCGGTCGTCCCCGCACCTCCCAATCCCGTTCAGAGCACCAGATCCCCGGGTGGACCTATACACAGCCCCCGTGGACCCATTAACCGAGTGGGGGGCGAAAGGCGACATGTGCAGCAGGTGGACCAAGGGTGCCTCCCGATTCGATGGAGGTCATACTGCACGTTCCACCAGATCCACGACCATGCCACCGAGGAGTGCCGGTAGGCTGGACGAGGTCGGGCTCCAACCCCCCGAGGACGAGGACGATAGGCCTTCCCAGGGCGCAGCTTGGGCCGAGGAGGCAGGGCCGTCGACCCCGTCGTCGAAGAGCCCCGAGGAAATCCCCCGACCACCCGCAATCTGTTCCCTTAGGGGGACCGAGCGGAGGCCGCAGAAATGGAGGAGGAGCAGACTAACCAGCAGAACGTCGTCCGAGGGGGTGTAAATGTCATCTCGAACGGACCAACTGGAGGAGATTCCAACCAAGCCCGGATGGTGCAGGTGTGCTGGTTGGAAATTCATCGTCAGCACCAGCGCGGCGTAGGCAGCAGGACCCCAGATCAGTTTCGGGCCCCAAGATCTATAGGGACTAGAGGACCCTCACGATGACGCACTGGTCAATACGATCGTCATCGCCAACTACCAAGTCCACCGCACCATCGTGGACACCAGAAGCTCGGTCAATATCCTGTACAAGAGGGCGTTCGACCATCTTCAGATAGAGATGTCTCAGTTGGAGTTGTTGGCAACCCCGTTGTTCGATTTCATGGGGAACCAGGTACAGCCAATCGGCCAGATCCGACTGGCCGTCTCCTTAGGCAAGGAGCTGCTCAAGAGGACCAGATGGTCCACTTTCTTGGTGGTTGATGCTCCCTCCGCCTACAACGGCATACTGGGCCGACCGACCCTCAATGAATTCTGAGCTGTCGCCTCCACCTTCTACCTGAAGGTCAAGTTCCCTGTAGGGGACAAGGTAGAAGAGGTCAGAGGTGACCAGAGAGTGGCTCGGAGATGCTACGTCGATGACGTCCGGGTGGAAAGCCAAAAGGCCCCTCGCCCCTTCGCAGATTGCAACATGGTCCAAGCCTCCCCATGGGTCGAGTTGCATGAAGATAAGGAGGAGGTACAACTCCTTCCAGATCGGGAGGAAGCCCGAGTCAAGATTGCAGCAGGGTTGCCGGAGGAGATGAAGAAGCCCTTACTGGAATGCTTGGCTTGGAACCAAGATGTTTTTTCCTGGTCGGTCAAAGAGTTGAAAGGCATTCGACCGGAGGTGGCAGAGCCACCTCCATGTTTATCCCCACGCTCGGCCCGTCAAGCAAAGGAAACGGGACTTCAACACCAAGTAAAATAAAGTGATCCGGGCTGAGATCAAGAAGATGTTGGAGGCCGGCCACATTAGGGAAGTGCAGTTCCCGGCCTGGTTAACCAACGTGGTGTTGGTACCCACGCTGGACAATAAGTGGCGGGTTTGCATCGACTTTCGGGATCTCAACAAAGCCTGCCCGAAGGATTGCTATCCCCTGCCTCGGATCGACCAGATGGTGGACTCAACGGCTGGCAGTGACTTCATCTCCATGCTGGACGCCTACCAGGGATATCATCAAGTACCCCTGGCTACCGAGGACCAGGAGAAGGTCAGCTTCATCATGGCGGACGGTACTTACTGTTACACCGTCATGCCGTTCGGCCTAAAGAACGCTGGAGCTACCTACTAATGGATGATGAATAAGGTCTTCCGGTCTCAGATCGGGAGAAATATTGAAGTGTATGTGGACGACATCCTCATCAAGTCTACCCGAGCCGGAGACCTGATAGCTAATGTTGAGGAGACGTGCCGAACACTGCGCAGCTATGGGCTCAAATTGAACCCTGCAAAGTGTCTCTTTGACGCTCGGAGTGGGAAATTCCTCGGATATATTGTGACTGAGCGGGGCATCGAGGCTAATCCAAGCAAGGTCAAGGCCTTGCTGGACATGCCCCCACCAAGAAATCTTCGAGAGGTGCAACGACTCACCGGACGGACCACAGCTCTGTCTCGATTCATCTCCCGATCGGGCGAACGAGGGTTGCCATTCTTCAAAACCCTCCGCAAAGCCACCAAGTTTCAGTGGGACATCGATTGTGATAAGGCGTTCGAAGAACTGAAGGTTTATCTCGCTGGGATGCCCGTACTAGCCAAGTCGGAGGTCGGCGAAGTCCTGTATGTCTATTTAGCCGCATCGACTGACTCGGTTAGTATGGTCTTAGTCAAACAATAAGCAGCCGAGCAACACCCAGTGTATTTCTTTGCTCATCTACTGAAAGGAGCCGAGTGTTGTTACACGACACTCGAGAAGTTGGCGTATGTGTTGTTGTTGGGTGCTCGAAGGCTCTGATCTTATTTCTTTGCGCACCCTATCGTGGTATTAACGAACAGCAATCTAGGCCGAGTGGCCTCCAATCCTGAAGCATCTGGTTGTTGATCAAGTGGACAACCGAGATGAGTGAGTATGATATCCAGTACCAGGTGTGGCCGGCCATCAAAGCACAGGCCTTAGCAAACTTTCTGAGTGAATTGCATTCTGATGAAGTCGAAGAGGCATGGCAAATATATGTGGATGGCTCGTCAGCTCGATCAGGAAACGGGATTGGCATCCTGATGGTTTCCCCGAAAGGGGAGCAGATGCACTTATCCATCCGACTGGAGTATAAGGCCACCAATAACGAGGCTGAGTACGAGACCCTTATATCCGGGTTGCAGGCCACCAAGCACGTGGTGGCGACCCGAGTAATACTTTACTTCGACTCTCAGCTAGTCACACAGCAAGTGATCGGTCGATTCGAAGTTAATAGTGACCGGCTGCAGGCCTTTATAGAAGCCTATGCGAAATTGAAGGTCGAGTTCCAAGAGGTACAAGTCCAGAAGATTCCAAGGGAAAACAACTTCAAGGTGGATGAGTTGGCTAAGTTGGCTAGCTCGGTTGGCTCCTGGGTACTTCCCCAGCCCGGTGACCCAGCACTAATGATTATGCAAATAGAAAGGTAAGCCGAGCTGGAGCTGGAATCCGACTGGAGAAACCCACTCATCGCCTTCCTTGCGGAAGGAGTTGTGCCTGCCGATCGAGACGAAGCTCGATTGCTCAAAAAGCGAGTAGTTCAATATACTATGATCGGCGACACACTCTACAAGTTGGCCTTTGCCCGACCCTTACTCAAGTGTCTAGGAGAGGAAGATGCCGACTATGTGCTGCGAGAAATCCACATGGGCATTTGTGGAAGCCATGCCGGAGCTCGAGCAACGGCTCGCAAAGCATTACTAGCCGGCTACTATTGGCCAACCCTGTAGAAAGACGCGGACAAGCTGGTTTCTACCTGTCTGTCTTGCCAGAAGCACCACTTCCTCCCACACCAACCCGTAGAGATGATGAAGGCGTCGGTGGTCTCCTGCCCCTTTGATCAGTGGGGCATGGACATCGTGGGACCGTTCCCGATCGCTGCAGCTCAAAAGAAATTCTTGTTGTGGCTGTGGACTACTTTTCTAAATGGATAGAAGTCGAGGCCCTAGCACGCATCACTGAGACAGCTGTGATCAAATTCCTATGGCAGAGTATCCTGTGTCGATATGGAATTCCACATAAACTCGTCTCAGACAATGGAAGGTAGTTCCAGGGATGGAAGCTACAAGAGTGGTGCTTGGAGTACGACATCAAGCAAGCATTCACCTCTATGGCATATACACAGAGCAACGGCCAGGCAAAGGTAGCTAACCGAGAAATCCTTAAAGGATTAAAGACCAGGCTGGACCATGCAGGGGGAACTTGGGTGGATGAGCTCCCTAGTGTCTTATGGGCTCTGCGCACCACGCCCAAGGAAACCAAGGGAAGCACGCCTTTCCAACTGATTTACGGAAGTGAGGCTGTAGTGCCCATCGAGGTCGGCTGTGAGTCAGACCGGCGAGCGGCCTACGATGAAGATAATGCTAAATAGAGACGCCTAGAGCTAGACTTGGTGGACGAGATCAGGGATAAGGCAGCCGCCCGAATGTTTGCATACCGGCAGAAAATCAAACAGAAGTACGATCGGAAGTTGTTGCTGAGGGCATTCCAAGTGGGGGACCTGGTCTGGAAAAGAATCAAACCCGTCAGAGATGTCAGCAAGCTGGAGCCACAGTGGAGAGGACCTTTCAAAGTTATCCAAAAGCTCGCCTCAGGGGCTTATTACTTGGACAATGAGCAGGGAAAGAAGTTGGATCGACCCTGGAGTGCGATCCACCTTCAGCCCTACCGAGTGGCCGAATGAGAACTTGTAATACAAATGCACTACACCAATGATAGTGGAAAAGCACGGTCCTCACTCCACTCACAGGTATTCCAGACTCTCATCTCCGAACGAGCTATAACTCGGGATACACTCCCATCACCCCTCGGATCGGCTCTCAGCCGGACGCGTGGCAACCCACGCTCCCAAAGGCTCGCCCGACAGAGTGTCCAGACTCTTGCCTTGCCAGCAAGTTATAAGTGGGCTCAGCTCCCGTGCCCCACTCGGTTTAATGTCTCTGATTGGACGCGTGGCGGCCCACGCTCCTGAGAATCGGCCTGAACTAGTGTCCAGACTCTCGTCTCCGAACGAGCTATAACTCGGGATCCGCTCCCATCAACCCTCAGATCGGCTCTCAGCCGGACGCGTGGCGACCCACGCTCCCAGAGGCTCGCCCGACCGAGTGTCCAGACTCTTGCCTTGCCAGCAAGTTATAAGCGGGCTCAGCTCCCGTGCCCCACTCGGTTCAGTGTCTCCGATCGGACGCGTGGCGGCCCACGCTCCTGAGAATCGGTCTGAACCAGTGTCCAGACTCTCGTCTCCGAACGAGCTATAACTCGGGATCCACTCCCATCACCCCTCGGATCAGCTCTCAGCCGGACGCGTGGAGACCCACACTCCCTGAAGCTCGCCCGACCGAGTGTCCAGACTCTTGCCTTGCCAGCAAGTTATAAGCGGGATCAGCTCCCGTGCCCCACTCGGTTCAGTGTCTCCGATCGGACGCGTGACGACCAACGCTCCTGAGTATCGGCCTGAACCAGTGTCCAGACTTTCGTCTCCGAACGAGCTATAACTCGGGATCCACTCCCATCACCCCTCGGATCGGCTCTCAGCCGGACGCGTGACGATCCACACTCCCTGAGGCTCGCCCGACCGAGTGTCCAGACTCTTGTCTTGCCAGCAAGTTATAAGCGGGCTCAGCTCCCATGCCCCACTCGGTTCAGTGTCTCTGATCGGACGCATGGCGGCCCACGCTCCTGATAATCGGCCTGAACTAGTGTCCAGACTCTCGTCTCCGAACGAGCTATAACTCGGGATCTGCTCCCATCACCCCTCGGATCGGCTCTCAGCTGGACGCGTGGCGACCCACGCTCCCTGAGGCTCGCCCGACCGAGTCCAGACTCTTGCCTTGCCAGCAAGTTATAAGCAGACTCAGCTCCCATGCCCCACTCGGTTTAGTGTCTCCGATCGGACGCGTGGCGACCCACGCTCCTGAGAATCGGCCTGAATCAGTGTCCAGACTCTCGTCTCCGAATGAGCTATAACTCGGGATCTGCTCCCATCACCCCTCGGATCGGGTCTCAGCCGGACGCGTGGCGACCCATGCTCCCTGAGGTTCACCCAACCGAGTGTCCAGACTCTTGCTTTGCAAGCAAGTTATAAGTGGACTAGCTTTCGTGCCCCACTCTGCTCAGTGTCTCCGATCGGACGCGTGGCGACCCACTCTCTTGAGAATCGGCCTAAGCAAGTGTCTAGACTCTCGTCTCTGAACGAGCTATAACTCGGGATTTGCTCCCACCACCCCTTGGATCGGCTCTCAGTCAGACGCGTGGCGACCCACGCTCCTCGAGTCTCGCCCGACCGAGTGTCCAGACTCTTGCCTTGCCAGCAAGTTATAAGCGGGCTCAGCTCCCGTGCCCCACTCGGTTCAGTGTCTTCGATCTGACGCGTGGCGGCCCACGCTCCTGAGTATCGGCCTGAACCAGTGTCCAGACTCTCGTCTCCGAACGAGCTATAAATCGGGATCCGCTCCCATCAGCCCTCGGATCGGCTCTCAGCCAGACGCGTGGCGACCCGCGCTCCCTGAGTCTTGCCCGACCGAGTGTCTGGACTCTCGCCTCCGCACGAGCTATCAATTGAGATCCGTTCCCGAAGCATCCCCCAGTTCGGCTCTCAGCAGGAGACGCAATGACCCGAGGTCCATGAAGTACTATCCAACTGAGCGGCCTATCCCTTGCCCCTCGGGCTGAGCATATTGCACTTCATGAAAACCAAGTCAGACTAACTCAGTAACAGCGCACTAAGCCGCACTAGCTGGCCACTTCACTCAGATGGTTCCGCTCGGGACTGTAAATATTTTGTTAAGCCTGCTCGAGTGGCTTGAAGCTGTCACGCCCGAATGCTTTGTTCGCTCATAAAAGCTGAATCGTTCGATTGCGCTCCTGCCCTAGTGGTTGGTATAGCCATCGCAATCGAGTGCTATGCACACCGGCTCGTAAAGAGGGTCGGGCAGGCATTCCCTCACTCGGGTCGCCTACACCCGAGCCCCCAACACTTAAAATGCCAAGCATACAAAAACAGAAGCATACGGAAGCATACAAGTGTAGAACCCCAAAGAAAGCTGACATCAATAGTAGCGATGCTAGTACAAAAATGAGGCTTGGCCTCTACCAAAATAAACAGAAATAAAGGAAACGAATATCATAATTGTTGCTCATGGCTCACGGGCTGACCTACGGACCTCTCGCTGGAACATAGCTAGGCGTAGGGATCGGGCATAGGATCGAGCATACTCCAGGTCCCTCTGAGTCGTCTTCAGCACCGACCCCTGGCTGCTATACTCCTTTTTGAGTCTCTGAAGCTCTCCTGAATGGACACTCAGCACCTCTTCTTTGGCCCTTAGGTCTGCACTAAGGGCGGAGATGGTGTGGTGCCTCCAGAAGTTATGCCTTGACTTTGACAAGCTCCTCATTTGCCTGTCTCTCGAGGTCCCGAGCCACGCGCTCCGTCTGCTCCAAGCGAGCAATTCGTTGCTGCGCCTGAGCAGCTGAAGCATCAACCGGGTTTAGCGCAAACATGAGCTCGTCCACGTAGGACGCCGAGCCCAGGGTGTGGTCGAGAAGGTTCAAGTTCTCGGCACGTAGCCGGCTCAAGGTCTCCTCATTAGACTGCATCTCCGCGTGGCGGAGTTGCGTCTCTAGTCTCTCCGCCCAGGCCTCTGCTCGCTGCAGAGCCCGAGCGTAGCTCATCAGGCAGACGACCATATCATAAGCCGAGCCGTAGGATTGCAAGAGATACAACAAGCATCAAAAAAGTTAGGGAGAGACACACGGGAAAAGGAAGAATCAAACCTGACTGGCCACCGCGATGAAGGCGTCAGCGCGTTGGGTGGGGCTCCAGTAGCTTGCCTCCTGGAGACCGTCTTGGAACCGCTCGCCGAGCAGGCCATACAGATGCACCACCCGAGCCTGCTCCTTGAACTCGGGCTCAGTGCTAGGGATTGCTCGGTAGCCCATGGTGGGGTCGGCCTGGGACGACCTGACCAGGTGTAAAGGCTAGTGGACAGAGAACACCGGGGAAGAAGAGGAAGCCCCGCAAGTTGTAGCGCTCGGGGAGGAGGCCTGAGTTAGAAGAGAGCAAACAGTATTTCCCTCTACAGTAGAGGGAGATGGAATGAAAGCCCCTGGCTGGGGCATGACGGGGGAAGCATCGCGAGGAGGCGGAGGAAGAGTGGCCTCGCTAGCTGGCGGAGAATGAGTGATCTCCTGAACAGAGATCACCCGAGTGGGTGTCGTGGACCCGTGTTCGGTCACGGCTAGGAGAAGAACCCCAACCTTCTTCACCGGGCAGGGAATGGCGGTGGGTCCGCATGAGGATAAGGAATTGGTCGACCGGAGTAGTTGGCGCCTGGTTTCCAATGGCTGATCGTCCATATCTACAACTTCCAGATTGGAAGCCAGCGCCTCCCTCACTGGTTCTTTCCCCTTACTAGAGATGAGCGCAGTGGTGGGAAAGATAGTTGTCCTAAGGGGAGAGTCAGGAGGAAGGAGAATTTCGAAGAGTTATACGTCCAAATCCATGGACGACATCTGGTGATGAAGGATCACAGGAGAAGATGACCGCAACAGTGATAGGAGTAACGAGAAGCACTGGACTACTGGAGTCTAGATTGAGGATGGCGAGAACTGCGACTCGCCCCTATATATATAGGGGTGGTCGATCAATCCCAGCCGTTCAAGGATCGTCTTGATTGTTGGGACCGGGTGCATGTCGACAAGGATACGGGTTCGTAAAATTTTAAATTTTTACGTGCAGCGGAAGAATTAGCATAATAATTTCTCAAATTATTTTAACCACGTATCTAGCATGCGACCTTATGATGTGTGGACATGATCATAAATTAAAACTTTTGCGGAAAAGTAAACTAATTTACTTTGTACCTCGCGTAACTTGAAGAAAGGGACGAGATCCAACCGTAGCGTCCCTTGGAAGCTCCGCCTCTATTCGCGTCCACGCCGAGTTCTCTTCGGGATGACTTCGCAAAGCCACGAGTTTTGTGCCGACGAGAACTACTAGATTCTCTAAAGGCACAACTAGAAGATCAAGAGAGAAGATAGGAAACTAACCACCAAGAATCGGAATCTAAATTCCGGGAAGGAAGGAGATGCTATCCGCTTCTTCTTCTTCTTCTTCAGCTCCTTCTTGGTGATGGTTGCTTGCGCCGGCCCTAGGAGGAAGAGGCGCCGGCCCTAGGTGGAGGAGCTTGGGCGCCGGCCCTAGGAGGAGGGGATGTGGGCGCCGGCCCTAAGGGGAAGGGAGAAGAGAATAAGAGAGAGAGAGAGAGGGAGCTACTAATCTCTTGATAACTCAATTGCTTAGAATTCAAGGCTTGCCTTTGGTTCCTTTATATAGTAGCCTCTCCCTTGCCAAGTCTCTCTTTTAACGGAATTAACGGAATTAGTTTTCATAAGAAATTTATCTTATAAATTCTCTTATGAATTATTCCGTTTAAACCAAATTTTATTATAACTAACTTTATAATAAAACAAATTCATCTCTCCTTTAATTATGGAATAAATTTTACAAGAAATTTATAAACTTTCTTTTTATGAAAAAATCAATTGATAATTGATTTTATAAAATTAAAATAAACCATTCCATGGATCATTTTAATTTCCATAAAAGAATAAATTTCTATAAATTTATTTATATAAATTTCTCTACACAAATTTATTTATCCATAATTTATAAAACAAATCGCGCTAGATTTATTTTATTAATTAAACCAAATAAATTGGTTTCTTCCCCTTGTTGTGGCCGGCCAAACCAAAGGGGGTTAACACCCTCTTTGGCCGGCCAAACCGAGCCGAACCGATCGCGAATTAAACTCATTTAATTCGCCCAATAAGCCTTCAAAAGACTTAGTCATTTTAAGTTTCCGTTGCGCCTCTGATTAACTCAGATTCGACTTATTTCTCTTGATTGGAAAATCCAATTTTCAACTCATTTTAAATTCCTCGGATTACTCGTAGTGCGTGTGACTAAATAGGCTTTCGATTTATGTTGGCCGTCTATAATTAACCAATTATAGAACGGTCATGAGTGGCACCTAGTAGTACATCATGACCCCCAATTAATCGAAAGATCAACGGTTTGACCTCAGAAGTAATTCTGAAACCCTTCAGCAGCTCTAATGAATCGTGCCCCATTCCCTTCACCATCTTATACCCACTTGGTTCAGGACACGGTCTATTTGTGTCAGTCCCCACTAGGCTGACTACGTCACACCTAGCCCAAGTAGTGTCTTTCTCGTCCTTTGGATTTCTAATTACTCTCATGTATTTAAGAGACTCGCACTCTAAACATGATATGCTCTGGCCAGAGGCTTTGAGTAACAATCCGACGATAGGCCTGGGTATACATCTCCTCGCAAGGAGTGGTGAATCCTTTGTAGGCTGTTCAAACATCTTCGGGCACTTCGGCTTATACCCAATCATCCTGGGTCCACACCTCCTTGGAGATGCTTGCTTAAGATGTTAAAGTATAAGTCTCCATGACCAAGATGACTTGAACAACACAAGTCAAAGGAACATCGTACTTAAGCTGCAGTAATAACTTCAGTGACATATCTTTATAGATTACCATATGAAGTTTTACAGCTAGTCACTCCAATGAACTAGTTCCCTTAACTAGCATCCATGTTTATCTCCGGACATCTCAATGTCACCAGCCAGTGAGAATCAGCTGATTAGAGAATAACCCATGCTAGTCTCAACAGAATTGATAGTGTCCGTATTTATCAATTCATCGACTAGGGATATTTTCAATACTTCACAATTGCACATTTAGAGATAATCACTAGTTGTGATCCCATCACAAATTCTCTTATGCTGTGAATTGTATTGCGGACATTCAGTAGATGAGTTTAAGATCCCAATCAAATACACAAATATGTATACTCAAATAGTGAATTATCATTTATTAAAATAAATGTTTACAATCATAAGGCGATTGCCTTAGGACACTTCTCTCATATCACTAACATTGATGAGAGGCGGGATCAAGCTGCAACCCTCTTATTAAACCAGGGGGAATCCCAAAGCTCGACGGGACGCAAGCAGGCCACCGGCGACAAATGGTTCGCTGCCCGAGGCACCCATGATCGGTAATTGACGTTTCGCTGCCCAATGCGTCATTCACCCGATGACACGTTCACTCGCCAATTAATGAAGTCGCCAGAAAGAGGGATACGAATCGGCCTGATGGGACGATCGAAAAGACATAGGCTGATCGGCCGGACGACCGAGACAGAAAGGGCTGACCTGATTCAAACCCATGGTAAGCCACAAATCCCTTGGTCCCGGTCCCGGTCGGACGCGTGGCGGCCCACGCTCCCCGAGCCTGACTTGACCAATTGGCCAAGTTCTTACAGTCAGGCAAGCTCCCGCAAATCCCTTGGTTCAGGTCCCGGTCAGACGCGTGGCGGCCCATGCTCCCCGGGCCTGACTCGACCAAGCGGCCAGATCCTCACAGACGGGCGAGCTCCTGCAGGTCCCTTGATTCAAGTCCCAGTCGGACGCATGGCGACTCACGCTCCTTAGGCACTAGCCAATCAAAGAGCTCCTCAGCAAATGAGTCGGTGAGATTTCCTTAACCAGTTGCCTAGCTCTCAGTCAGCTGACCTGAAGGGCTTATAGTCTAAAGTTATAATATCCGAGGGTCCCACACGGACACCCGCAAGATCCGGTAGCCCGAGTATACCCTCGCCCGAGTGGCCGACACTTAAAGGTTTTCGAGCGCTCCATCATGTGGTTCAGTGGCTCGAAGAAACCGAGTCAATCGTTCGACCTCTCACCCGAGTGGCTCGTGTTCGCGGTCATTAACATTCGAAAGTAAGAGCAACCACAAAAAGTCTGAGTAAAAAGGAAAGATTGCATTCAAAGGGCCAAAGTGTTACAAAATTAGAGGATCAAACACCTCTGTACGCAAAGAAAGAATAAAGATAGGGGCTCAACCCTCACTTGAAGGGTTGGCTGGTTATGTCGGGCAGGTCCTTGGACATATCCTGATGCTGGACGGCTGTGGAGGGCATATCGTGGGATAGGTATCCACCTTGTTTAAGTTGTCGGAGCATACTGATTGCTTGATGCATCAGCATGGCTCGGACTCGCTTTAAGATCTGATCGGAATGGACATTGGAATTGATACACTTGAGCCTATGTGTAACGACCTGGCCCGTCGACCCGACCCCTCGGCCCCTTTGGGCGGCCAAATTCCATTTTTGGCGGCCCAACAACCTGGCCCCTTTGGTTGTCGACCGTCATTACTCACAAGAACTTTCCACCCCTGGCCAGTGGATGTTTGCCTTCCCCAGGATTCAAACTCTAGACCTCCAGGCTAAGTAATAGAGTTTATGAATCCTGGTAGTCAAGTGCTCACTTGGTAGCCAAGTGCATTGTTTACTGTTCTATTGCTTTCCATTCGCTTGTCACCGTCGAGTACTGACTTGACCGTCAGAGTGCCTGACCGGGGACTATTCTCAGCGGATTCTAATGGTCTTTGTCTTGTAGGCGAGGAGCGAGCCAGCTTAGCAGTCAGCCTCAGTGTTTTCGTGCCCTTCGAAGGACCATCTCATCGTTGGGGCGTTCACCTCGCTTCGCGACAGGATCACTGTTAGTAAAACCTGGACGTGCCCCTCTCATATGGCCTAGTTCTTGCCTGAAATAGTAAAGAAGGTTTTGGATTTGACCAATAAATCGATTGGTCACTTCATTTAAGACTGTAATTTATTTTTGTCAATAAAGTAACACATTTATCATTAATAAAGTAATTATGTTCCTGATGTCCAATGATATTTAATTTAACAAAACAGTAAATGGGTGAAGTGTTAAATGGTGATGTTATATGGATCTTCTATTACTGCTACTACCTTCTTTCTTAATCCGTTCATTCTAGATGTAGAAATTAGTAGGTAAACACAACATAGTCTGTTTAATCATATCGATAAGGACTTGCAGTTTATGTAGCTCTACTATTTTATCACAATTATTTAGACATCGATGAATTATTTGTACCTGCAGGAGCTGGAGCGGTGACTTTGTATTATCCCTTTGTTGAAAATTTTGGCATTTGGTCCATTTGAATATTTTATTATAACATTATAATCCTATTGACAACAAGCTATGGACCTTTGAATATTTTATTATAGTATCATAATCCTATTTGCAGCAAGCTATGGACGGATTCACTTACTATGTATGGCTTTCAGATATGTCAAATGTCAATGAAAAACATTTTCACAAGATGGCTGGAAGTTGACATTTTTCGTTTTTCAATGGCTGGGTTTAGTTTCGATAGAGAGGGCACAAGTACATGGATGTTGACTTGTTGGGTGGAGGCATATTTTTCAATGCAACCCTCACACAGTAAATAAACTGCGCACATCAGAGAAATATTAATTTAAGCCCCTCAACTATCTGTATTACCATTCACTGAATCAAAACATAACGAGGAACGGCGCTGTCTTAAAAAAAGGTACAATCACTATGCCAAAATGTCTCATGCAAATTTGATTCTCATCCGATTATCCCATAAATGTAGCATCAAAATAAGTCACAAACATCTTAAATTAATAATGCATTCTAGATAAGGATGATAATTTACATCGAATCCAATGAAGAATTTGATATCCGACCCAAATATAAGAGGATATAGAAAAACTATTAATACCTGATATCCGACCGGAATATTCAATTAAATAAAAATATATATATATAAATTAAAAAAATCTAGAATCATTAATAATTTGTGTTGATGTTAGAAATAAATTAAATAAATATTTAATATATTTTTAAAATTATAGATATATATATTTTTTAAATATGACGATTAATTTTAATATACTTTGGTTGAATGATATAGTTGGATTAAAAGAAAAAAATTATTAGTATAAAAATATCTTATCCTTTAATGAATATGAGTATTCGGATAGATATCCCATACTCGATAGATATGAACACGAAAGATTTAGAATCCAATACATATCCAATCCATTGTCATCTTTATTTCTAAAGTCCAGAGAAAGAAAATAAACATTGTCATAACCAGAGCATCGACTCGTCAACAAGATATGCTTTTCTTAATTTCATATCCCAAATTGTCCAAGGATGTTGTACAAGCAGGCTATTTTTGCCTGTAGATTTAAGCATGAAATTCTGAACGCATTTAAGATATTGAAAACGGTAAACACTTACAGCGATTCTCCGTTCGTCCTTCGTTGTTCGTCACGCTTGTCGTCGGAAGAACGATCACGTGTCGGAAAGTTCTTCCCCTCTCGGATTCACGAACCAAATCCCTCGAACGCTTTGGATGTTCACTCCTAGAATTCCAAATGCCTTGTCTCACTTGGATGCACCCCTCCCCTTTTATAGTAGAAGGGCTAGGAAAGGGGAGGGGAGAGAAGTGGGGAAGTGGGGAAAGTGGGCACCCCACGTCACCCCACTTCTCCAACTTCTTACATCTCCCACTCATCCAAGTCAAGTCACAGAGACTAAATAAGAATCAGATCACAAAGATCATATCATAACTAGGTTACAAAAACCAGATAGTCACATAGACTAACAGAACATCCAATTCATACTTTAGGGAAAATGATTCGTGCGACAGCAAGCATACTGAGCAATCATTGCTAAGAAAGTTGTGACACTTAACTTAGCTGCTCTCTGAGCGATCAATACTAAGAAAGTTATTACACTTTACTTAGTCGCTCTATCACATGAATCAGAGACATCAATTACTTGCTTTTTACCCTAGACTAAAACATTTGCATCAATATGAACATCTCTAATCCCTCGTAATGACCATTAAGTCAAGAGCATGTTCAGTATTTCCATTCAATACAATTATTCACAATCACATCTTAAGTACTCAACAAAAAATGTAATTGGTCGACCAGTGAATAAGTGTCAATGATGTAAATTTCTCTTAGTCTTCCTATTTAGCTTGAATCTATTCATTCTAATCAGTTGCTTTCCTAGTTATGTTCCATAGACCGAATCATCCATAGCCAATAGGATACATGCTAAGGTAGCAGACACTGATTAAAATTTCAAGCAGACAGTCAAATAGTCACATAGGGTAAATCTGAGATTAACTTATAATCTCAAGGGTCTCACATAGTAGAGAAGCAGGGATCCATTCTCCTACTACCCTTATTGTCGCTATAGCACATGTGGTATGAATCACATGCTACGATGTTTTTCTCTTTAACAAAAGAGTGCATGTTTTCTCAAAATTAACATCGTACAGATTTGATCTAGACATACCCAATGTCTAATCCTGAATTCAACTTATGAATTCCTATCTGGCTTTAAGCAGATTCAGTAAATGGTGGGTTCATTTACTCCGATCATTACATAAATGATCTCATCTTGATACAAATCAAGGCGACTCCAACTTATGAGTATGTCTCTATTTATAGCTACATAAGCTATCCCATAAGTAATAGTCTTACCTCTATTTATACTCAATAAATAGAGATGATTGTCCATGTGAGTGGACCAATCTCAACCTGCCAACATGCTTATCGAGACTTTATTCAAAATGTAACACCAATACATACACTGAATAAATCATGGCACTTTCATATATAATGAATTTGTCTGTACATTGTGTTACATTTTTCGAAGTCCCATGGACTTCACATATCCAAGAAATGACTCTTTAGTCAATGGCTTAGTAAAAGGATCTGCAAGCATAGCACGTGTAAGGATATACTCAAGAACTACCTTTTTCTTATCAACAATATCCCTTACATAATTATATTTGATTTCTATATGCTTGCCTTTGCTGTGATACTTGGGATCTTTGGAAAAAGCTATTGCAGCTTGATTGTCACAGAACACTGTAACTGGACTCCCACTATCCTCAGCAATCTTCAAATGCTTCAGGAATCTTCTCAGCCAGACAACTTCTTGTACAGCCGCTGCACAAGCCACATATTCGGCTTCCATTGTCGACAAAGCTACACAAGCTTGTTTCTTGCTATTCCATGAGATGGCGCCACCATTCAGCAAGAAAGCATAGCCCGATGTGGATTTTCTGTCATCAAGATCTCCAGCCCAATCTGCATCTGAGTAGCCCTTCAGGCTCAACTTTGATCCTTGGAAGCAGAGACAATAATCCGCTGTCCCTTTGAGATATCTGAATATTCTCTTCACCGCTTTCCAGTGTCTCGATCCTGGGTTTGACTGGAAACGGCTAACCAAGGCAACTGCATAGCTGATGTCAGGACGTGTACACAACATAGTGTACATTAAACTACCAATGGCACTGGCATATGGTTTTTTCTTCATGTCGGCTATTTCATCAGGAGTCTTGGGATACATACTTTTGCTCAGAACAGTTCCTTTCGCTACAGGAGTTTGTTCAATGTTGCAATTTGACATATTGAAGTGTTGTAACATCTTAGTAATATAAGCTTCTTGAGACAAACCCAAAAGTCTTTTTGATCGATCTCTAATGATCTTAACTCCTAAGATGTACTCGGCTTCTCCCATATCTATTATGTCAAATTGTGATGAAAGCCACGATTTGATTTCTATCACAAACTGTATGTCATTTCCAGCTATTAGCATATCATCAACATATAATGATAATATGACAATCTTTCCTTTATCCTCCTTGAGGTATACACAATGATCCTCATTGATCATTTCAAAATCATAAGATAAAATGACTTCATTAAATCTTATGTTTCATTGTCTCGACGCTTGCTTTAGTCCATATATAGACTTTTTAAGTCTACATACTTTATCCTCTTGACCTTCAGCAATATAACCTTCTGGCTGTGCCATATAGATTTCCTCGTCAAGATTACTATTAAGGAAAGCCGTTTTTACATCCATCTGATGTAATTCCAAGTCATAATGTGCTACTATAGCTAAAATGACACGTATTGACACAAACTTCACAACTGGGGAAAATGTCTCTTCAAAATCAATACCCTCCATTTGGGTATATCCTTTTGCAACCAGACGAGCTTTGTATCGATTAATCGATCCATCTGCTTTCCTCTTGATTTTGAGAATCCACTTATTCCCAATAGCCCTTCGGCCCGGAGGAAGATCGACTAAATCCCAAACATGATTCTCTCTCATCGACTCCATTTCCTCATCCATTGCAATTCTCCATTTTTCTCTGACTGAACATCTCAATGCTTCCTCAACCGATCGAGGTTCCTCATTGTCAACAGGGAGTATCATTAATGCCTCATTCTCAATGTCAAACCTTCTCCGTGGAATAATCTTACGACTACTCCTTCGTAAGTCGGACTGTTGAGGAGCTGAAACTAATTCATTCATTGGCAAATCACTCCCACTGGGTTGACTAGATTCAGGTATCTCCTGTGATACCTGAGTTGTTGATAAAGGAACATTATCCTTTTCCTCTATTGCAAATAAAGGAATCGACTTATCAACTTCACCTCTTGTTGGGAATTCAGTTTCGAGAAAAGTGGCATCTCTTGACTCAATTTCAGAGATGGTTCCATCTTGTTGCTCGCCAATGAAAACATAACCCTTAGAAGTATCAGAATACCTTATAAAGATACCCTTTTTACCTCTTGGTCCTAGTTTTCCATATTTGTGAGTCTTATCATGAACATAGGCAGCTGACCCCCAGGGTCTCAGATTACTCAAATCTGGTTTTCTGCCTGTCCAACGTTCATATGGAGTAGATGGAACAGACTTGGAAGGCACTTGGTTAAGTATGTAGGTCGCAGCTAATAATGCATCTCCCCAATAGGAAATTGGCAAATTAGCTTGAGCCATCATAGACCTAACCATATCTAGAAGAGTTCTATTTCTTCTTTCAGCAACCCCATTTTGCTGTGGAGTTCCAGGGATCGTTAGCTGTTTAATAATCCCTTTTTCGTTACATATTATCTTAAACTGATCAGACAAATATTCACCTCCACGGTCAGTGCGTAAGGTTTTAACCTTACGATCCAATTGATTCTCAACTTCGTTCAAATAACGTTTGAAGCAATCTAATACTTCATATTTATGAGAAATCAAATACACATGACCGAAACGTGTGGTCATCAATAAATGTTACGAAATAGGAACCTCCATGTCTAGCCTTCACATTCATTGGACCACATACATCCGAATGAATTAATTGCAATGGTGAATCAGCTCTAATAGCCTTACCAAATGGTTTCCTTGTTGCTTTTCCAGCAAGACAATGCTCACATATGGACAGGTTAATTTTAGCATGAGTGCCCAATAGACCCTCCTTAGCTAATCTATTCATCCGTTCTTGTCCGATATGTCCTAGTCTAGCATGCCAAACTTCCTCATTAATATTAGCATTACTAGTAAGAGCAATGTTTGAAAAACAACTATTAATTCCATAATTAATATCTTGTTCCATATCAAGAACCATGAAACCATTCATTACATAACCACACCCAATTAACACAGAGTTAATTCGAAGTTCCACACAACGACTGTAAAAGTTTATACAATAGCCCAAATCAAGAAGACAAGTAATGGAAACCAAATTCCGTCGAATATCAGGAGCATAAAGGACATCATGTAGAAACAACGTTTGTCCACCACGAAGGTTGAGCTTGCAAGTGCCAATGCCTTTGACTTCAATTCTTGCATTGTTTCCTACATATATCCATTTGTTACCAGCTGGTACCCGACGGTACTCCACGTATGTAGCTCGATCACGAGCTACATGGTTCGTTGCTCCTGAATCTATAATCCACAAAGGATGAGAATCAGCTAACAACACTGAACTAGCAACATTATGCTCATGAAAAGAAGTTAAATATGGAATTACCTTTTTCGGCTCGGTACAATCTCGAGCGAAGTGGCCCTTCTTGCCACAGTTATAGCAAGTCAGCTTGCTTTTAGGTTTCTTTCCATACTTCTTTCCTTTAAACTCCTTCTTGATCGGGCCTTGCCCAGCAGCAGCTTCTTTTCCTCTTCCCTTTCCCTTTCCTTTCTTGAACCATATCTTCTTATTCTTGGGTCTAGATCCTTCAGCTACGAAAGCTTGTCTAGATATCCTTGCAGATTCTACTCTCTCCGCCTCCAGTTCAACATGGCGTTTGCTTTCACTGTGAGTAAGATTCTGCTTCATTGATTCCCAAGAATCAGGAAGGGAACGGATAACTGCCTGAACCTGTTGTTCATCTGTCAACTCATGACTGGCAGTTTTTAGCTCTCGAATCATATTTCCCATTTCCCTAAGATGTTGGGTCATGGTGACATTCGGGCGTTTCTTGAAGCTGTCAAATTTGATTGTCAGCTGGCGAAGCTTACTTACGCTGACTCCACTATATTTATTTCTCAGGGCAACCCAGACAGCATGAGCTGAAGGCAATGGCTCATACTCATACACTAGGTCATCAACCATTGAACTAATCAAAATGCCCTTTGCTGTGGAGTCTTTTTTCTTCCATGTCTTGTAGGCATCAAGATCACGGTTATGCTGGGCGGTAGCACCGTCTACAGGTTCTACCATAAACTGATTTACAGCTTCTATAACTTCTTGTTCCTCAAGTACATACTGTATCTTGAGGTGTCATATTTTGTAGTTGTCCTCATTTAGTTTCTCTCCTTTGTTCAGTTCAGCTATAATATTCTTTGTTGCCATGACCTAACATAAATAAACGCATTATTTAGTAATTCAGTGTATGTTATATGCATGTAATCAATAACTAACTCATTGTAAATAGAGTTGGTTTACAAAATCAAGTGACAACCACGTTCCCACTCATCCTTTATATGTTCCAATCTAATAAATAATGATTAGTTATATCACACACATCCCATCAAATGAACAAATCATCATTAAATGAACTAATCATTTAATTATAATGAACTAATCATCATCAAATAAACTAATCATTTAACAAATTTGTTAACATATAACATTACTTAAACTGTTCGTACATAACGACAATTACACTACATGGATAAATACTGACTGTACATAACGTCAGTAACTAAAGGAAGCTAAGAGAACAAATAGGTTGATATTGCTCCCAATAGAGCGGACAGTAGAATCGTAGCTAAAAATTGACCCGTCTCTCTAGTCTGGACCAGAGTGACCTCAGGTGGAGGAGGATTCTCCTCTGGGACCTCTTCAGGATCCTCTACTGTCTCTTCAGGATCTTCTTCTTCTTCTAGATCCTGCTCTATTTCCATATTATCCACGTCCGGATCCCAATCAATTTCCTCAGGATCCTTCAAGTTCCAGATCTGGATCCTCCTCGATCTCAACAATTTCCTCGAGATCCTCTAGTTCTGGATCCATTTCTATCTCTGGATTTTCTTCTTCTGGATCCTCCTCTGGATCCTCCTCCATCTCGGGATCTTCTTCGTATTCAAGAATCTCGGGATCCTCCTCTTCCTCGAGATTCTCCTCGGGTTCAGGATCCTCCTCCATTTCAGACTCGGAGTCAGATTCCCCCAAGTCCTCAGGAAACTGTTGGCGCAACAGCTGATTGCATAGCTCTATGTAGGAGAGGCGAAAGCTGTGTTCAGCCCATATCTGATTTGCAACTTTCCCTGCTCTCTTTGGTAGAGCACGCATTAATTCCCCGATTCGGTGATCATCAATCATGGGGAACCTGGCCTGCTCAAGTTTCTAGAAGATCCGATCCAGTCGTCCTATAACGCCCTGGACTCCGAGAAATGGACTATAGAAAACTGTCCTGAATTCCGCCAATAGCTCCTCTAGTCGCTCATTATGACCAGCCATGCTGTCCCTATCGTGCAATATTTAGAATTGAAAAATATACATTGTCAGTACAAAACCGACAATCCAGTACAAAACTGGTTCAATTCAATTCATATGTATACACGTAAAATCACAAATAGACAAGAAAAACAAATTTTCTTCGAGGAGCCTTGATTGACTGACATCGGACTGATCGATCAGATTCTTAGGTTAAATTTATTGTCCTTATTAGAACTAATCTAATTGGACATGATTATCTTAATCTTTAGCTCACTTAATTCAAAGTAAAATCTATTGTTCGAACCAAACAAAATGGTTCTTGTTTGTATTAAACTGATCTGATTAACTAGTGGTTTGAACTAGATCCTGATTTTATTGGATCAATATGGTCTAGTCAAACCAACTAATGGTTCGAACTAGACATAAACATAGTTGGTTCAAGTTGGTCTGATTAAATTAACTAATAATTTAAATTCCAGTTGAAATGAACCAACTTAATCGGATTTAATTAATTCTAATTAAAATCCAATCTATTTAATCAAATTTTGGTCTAGTTCCAATAACCAATAGCTAAATTTTAATACAAATTCAATCAAGCAATTAATTAAAGCACAAAGCTAATTAATTTAATAGGAAAAAAACATGCAAATTTTTTTTCGTATCTACTGCCTTGGCCTTAATTAACATGCAAAAAAAATTTCCTTTTTTTTTAATTTTCTTCCACCGTTTTTTTAATAAAAAAACGTATTATAATATATATGCATAAAAAAATTTCAGATGAATTAAAATTAATGAAACCTTCGTTTTCCATCCACTGAAGGAAAAAAAAATTTTACCGCGACGAACGCGGTTAATCGGTAGCGTACAACACGACCGAGTGGGATCGTCGGTTCGCGACGCTAACAATTATTTTACCGACTCGAAAAAAAAACTACCGACACAAAGTCGACCGACTCAAAAAAAATCTACCGACACAAAGTCGCGATTTTCCGGCGAAGCAATTTCATGCTATTTAAAACGAATCTAAGCTCTGATACCATTGTAGATTTAAGCATGAAATTCTGAACGCATTTAAGATATTGAAAACGGTAAACACTTACAGCGATTCTCCGTTCGTCCTTCGTTGTTCGTCACGCTTGTCGTCGGAAGAACGATCACGTGTCGGAAAGTTCTTCCCCTCTCGGATTCACGAACCAAATCCCTCGAACGCTTTGGATGTTCACTCCTAGAATTCCAAATGCCTTGTCTCACTTGGATGCACCCCTCCCCTTTTATAGTAGAAGGGCTAGGAAAGGGGAGGGGAGAGAAGTGGGGAAGTGGGGAAAGTGGGCACCCCACGTCACCCCACTTCTCCAACTTCTTACATTGCCCTCGAGAAGTCCCATCTCCGGATGCTACACAAAACAGAGCAGTCAAATAATTCTACAGAACATGAACAGACAAGTTCAGTCAAAGAAAGAAGTACCGACTATAATTTTATATCAAATGAAACATTGATATTAACCATTATAGATACCAAATTTTCTTCTGTATTTTCATGACTGCTATATTAATTATCTATAGTTGATCTAACAATCAACATATCATTATATTTATAAAATTTCATAAAACTATTTGATTTACAAAAATTATCATACAAATATAGGATTAATCGACACATACCCTTGTTGTAAAATTGGGCAGTCACACTTGTCATGTGACACACCTCGATGTCCGCATCCACGACATAGTCGGGGCTTTGAGTTCTCCTTTGATGATTTCAATCTATTCCCATATTTCTTTGTTCTTACTGAAGAGGGATCAAGAATAACAGAGGCTTCATCTATAGATTTCTTATTTTGACTTTCATTAATGCACATTCTACTAATGTTCATCTCCTAAATTTTACTATAGATACAATCAAATTGTATCTAAGAAGTTTTTTCCCTTATTAGTTAAAGATGCATCATCAATTAATATCGAAGCTTTATAGAATAATCTCGAATGTCTTGACATCAAAAATCTTTGTGGATCATCGATAAAACTTTGGTTCCCCAAATCATACAATATTGTTCCAACCTTTGCATCTCGTATCCATCGTTTGAGAATATACTTATCAGGCAAATGAAATACTTGGTTGATACGAAAATAAATTAGCATATGCTTGCATGGAATACTCTCAAACTCAAATTCCTATCGCTATAGAAAATGTAGTCCTTCTGTTTGTTATGCATGAGCACCCTTGGCTTGGTGGAAAAACAACTTTGAAAATTCATCATATGGTAAATCACTAGCTCAACTCTAATAGATTCTTGTTGCACATAATAACCATGACTCTCATTCATTTCATTTTGAAATTCTACCCATTTCTTTTTAATATACAGGTAAACCATTTATGTTTTCATTATCCAATTTATCTTAATTCTGGGATGCTCATTCATATCAATATGGTCTGCAACTAATTCATTGTGTCTCTGGTGTTTCAATGCCCTATTGAAATGGATAATAAAATCCAACAATGAATTCTTATTTGAGACATACCTCTTGAAAAATGAATGTGAGCCTTCGAATCTCTTACTACTTGACATTCTGGCATAAAATATATGGCTAAAATATGTTGGCAACCACTTGTGTCATCATTCGTATATTAATAATAACCAATTATTTTTCTCCAAATTACCACACTTGATAACCTCTTGTCATGAATTCTCAAATTCATCAGGTGTAACACCTCAAAATTTCCATTTTAAGTTCTTAAAGTCCTTAGAACTATTTAAAAATGGTTTAGAAATATTCTAGATATTTTTAGGAATTTTTAGAATATTTTTATGGAATTTTCCGAGTCCGTTTAGTATTTTTACTAAAAGAAATAGAGTTTTCGGCAAAAAGTTGCCTGGACGAGTTTTGAACCCGAGACCTCCCATGGGATCAACGACTTAAGTTGGTCGGGTTAACCAGGCGCCCCAGCAGGGGTGTGCTGAAAGAAAATAGAGAGATATTAAGTTAAGTTATAAGTTGGACTTAAATAACCCTAAGTATAAATAGATAGTTAAAGAGAGAAATTTTATTTTCTCTCAACTAAAACCCTTACTCGCCCAAGCCCTCACGCCGACCCCTCTCCTCCCCTCTCTTGTGCGCACGCTAACCACACCACCTCCTCTCCTCTTCTAAGGGGGTGCCGGCCAAGGAAGAAGCAAGGAGGGCGTAGCGTTTCGTTCGTCTCGACGAGAGGAACGCGTAGGCGCGAACGGTTCATCGAGATCTCAAGTTTCTCCCGAGTCCTAGACGTCAATTTTGGTTGTAAGTCCAAGATATCAATGTAAGTACTGCTCACCTGCAGTAAGAGGCGGTTTTCCCGCAAGAATTTCCCTCGAAAGTTTTAGAAGAGATATTTCCTTTTTGTTTAAGATTTTGCATGTGATCTTAGTTCATTATATGCTTGTATAAGTTAATTAAGTACCCTATATGAGGTTAGGGGCTAAGAAAAGTTATGAGAAAAGAAAAGAGAAGATAAAGATAAGAAAAGAAAAGGCCAAGGCCTTAAGAAATCCCCAAAAGTCAAGACTTAGGGATTTGGGCACACAAGGGGCTCGTTAAAATGCCAAGGCATTTAAAGATAAGAAAGAAAAGAAAGAAAAGCTATTTTATTTTCTAAGGCCAGTACCCGGCGTCCAAGGGCGTCGTTAAAGAAATCCAGGTGTCCAATTCCAAGGTCTTGGCCCTGGTAGACCAAGGTCTGCTCTATTAGGATTGGTGGCTCGCTACCCCAACCTTTTAGGGAGCGCGCATAAGATGGTACTTACGTCTTAAGTGGATCCAAGTGAGATATTATTTTCAAGTATATGCTTTAGCAAAGTTTTTCTAAAGTTTAAGAAAGTTTTCAAAAAGTTAAAGAAAGATTTAAAGTTAAAAGAATTGCTAATGTTTCAAGTTAAGCCAAGAACAAGTAAGTTAAGACTTATTAATGCTTGAGTATGCATGTCTTGAGTCATACATGTTGTTTTAGTGTTTCTATTAAGCATAAAAGTATCGCATGTGATTTCACATTGTTTTAAAAAGCATGCTTGCACATTTCGAGATTTTTGTGAGCTAGATAGTACTTACTAAGCTTTATGCTTACTAGTTGCATTTCCTCTTACTGCAGGTAAAGGTAAAGGCAAGCAATTCTGAAGGAAGGCGACAAGGCGGTGCTGAGTGTCGTGTGTGTGGTGGCTGACCTTGGAGAGGTCCTTGGGACAAGATGAAGGAAGGACTTAAAGTGCATTTATCATAAAGTCTTAGTTTAAGTTAGAGCTTATAGCATTCATCCAAGTATTTGCGTTTTAGATATTTTGCATATCCTAAAACCATGAGTAAAGATTCCATGTCATTTTATTTAGCATACATATCCTTATGATTGCATTGGATGAGTATAAGTATGAGTAGTTTTGAATATTGATACTTGATGGAGCTAATTGATGCATGTGCCAAGATATTGGTAGTTTCCCTTTGAATCAAGTTTTATTGCTTAAACATGCTTAGAAAAGTTGCATACACATTCCACAATGCTTTAGAAATGTTTAGAACATGTGTTTTGGTGTTATGAATGCATAGGAGTGAAGTTTGGTACAAAACTCTAGTTTAAAGTTCATATAGATTTTCATAGCTTAATTACTTCCGCAAAAGTCCTAATTTCAAGTTTATGAAGTTGTTTGGATTGGCTAAAATGTTTAGGAAACTAGTATAGAGTATAGAAATGATGTTGTGTCTTTGTATGGCTTGAAACTATAAGTTTGGTGGACCATTGAGACAAGGTTTCGAATCTAAATTTCAGATTTTCAGGCGTGCCAGTCGACTGGTTCAGTATCAGTCGACTGCCCTATCGAACAGTAGCTTCTGTTCGATGCATCAGTCGACTGCCAAGAGGCCAGTCGACTGGTGCCGTGCCCAGAAACTTTCTGTGGCCGATACCAGTCGACTGGTTAGATCGCAGTCGACTGGTACCAATGCAGAGAAGTGCTACAGATGAAAGGAAGCGTGCCATTGTATCATGCATGACTATTAGAGTTAGAATATCATCCCTAGATGGATTTAAAAGAAAAAAAAAAGAAGTTCCGCATTCTTAGTCGTGCATTAGAGTCGAGAAGTAGAGAAAGTAACGATCCGTCTAAGGTAGAGAAGGCGGGTCGCTACATCAGGTGTGCCCCCGGGGCTATGGTGCAGCGGTAAGGTCACTAGTTGTTAACCCATGCATCCGCGGTTCGATCCCCAGCTACAGCGCATTTTGCAGGAATTTTTCCTCCAAATGGGGTGCGAACCCTGGGCCGCTGGGCTTCTAGATTGGCCACCGTGAGCGCTTCCCGATTTATCCTGGTGACCGGTGGGAAACTTCCGTGGGGCCGGGCCGGTCACCCCAGGTTCAATTTGTCTGTTGCCTGGTTCATCATTTTTTTTTCAAATTCATCAGGTGTGCCCTCGGGACTATGGTGCAGCGGTAAGGCGACTAGTCGCTATCCCAGGCATCCTCGGTTCGATCCCTAGTTGCGGCGTATTTGCAGGAATTTTTTCTTCAAATGAGGCACGAACCCTGGGACGCTGGACTTCTAGACCTCCTACCGTGAGCGCTTCCCGATTTACCCTGGCAGTCGTTGAGAAACTTCCGTGGGGCCGGGCCAGTCGCTCGAGGTTGAAAAAACCTCGTTAATCATTTTTTTTTCAAATTCATCAGGTGTCATAGAATTTTCAATGATATTCTTTATGCTTTGATAGTAGTCACGAAAAATCAAAAGGTGCAATTTATCAGAAAATTTATTTAATGTGTCATAAACAATATTGATGCACTATCTGAGGGAAAATTTGGGCAATGACTTTCATCATAGCAAGATCTTGATTAATGATGGTCACGTTTGATGCACCTTTAAGAATTATTTCTATGAACTTATTAAGCAACCAAACAAAAGACTCAATTTTCTCATCACTTATAAAGCTGTAACTAAAAATAATTGTTTGATGATGATGATTTACTCCTACAAATGATGCAAAAATCAATCCATATTTATTGATATTATATGTTGTATCAAATACAACTATATCACCAAATACATTATATGTCATCCTTGATATACCTAATAAAACTATTGTCTAAATCAGTCTCGTAATCAAAGAAAAAAAAGTTGAATTCTTCTCTTTCTGGGATGCCAAAAAAAAACATTACGATGTGAGCATAGTAAATGCACTTTGAAGGAGTTGAGAGTGGATGATTATGACTTTTCATGAAGTTACTGACAATCTAATTAGGTCCAATTAGTTCTTTGACAAGTGAGATCTTTAACTAACAACAAGTTTAACTTTGTCACGTGCTCTTTTCTTTTTTTTTAATCAATTTTTTCCTGTTTATTTCGTTGATCATTTGTGTGTCATTCTTTAATGCATATAAATGTTTTCCAGACAACTTCATTTGTTCTCTTATTTTTCTTGCTATTGCTTATTCTTGCGTTAAATCTAGCTTCTCGTGCATATTAATTATAGAATAAAAATGTCTCCTTTAGTGATGTAAATTTCATCCCAGATTTTGGCTTTCGATCATCTGAAATTTGAGGAATGTATAGCCGCCCCTCGCTGTCATGGTCTTCCATTGCTCGAGAATGTCAGATTTAGATAAAAAGGAATTCTGAACCTAGTTATTAACCCATAATAATTCACTACAATATCTACCAATAATTGATTAAGCAATCAATCATTTTACACACTCACACTCATCCTCTCCAGAGTCACCCTTTGAAGCTTTATTTCTCTGGCTCTCATCCCTCAGATGCATCCAAGCCCTCAGCTCGTCACGATGCCATCCTTCACGTATACCTTGAAGTTTGCTTCACTCGGCACCACTCCGTTGCTCCTCGTCCTGTGGTCCCTTGGATGCGCTATCCTTCACCGACTTCACGGACCTGAGCACCAAGATGAGATTTTCCAATTGTGTATTCCACCATGTCCTGTATGACTCAAATACACATCAAACCAATATAAAATCCTAATTTAATCATATTGACACGCATATCAAAACCCACGATCTATCCAATCAAACCTGAGTCGATTGCACCAACAATCTCTCCCTTTTTGATGTTTGACAATATGTTTAAGTTAGACACAAATATAACAATTTTGAAAATATAAAGCATAGTATAGCATGAAGCATTAAAAATATCCAAGCTCCCCCTTAACCTATGTTTTATCTCATGATTTTCAATTTTGAAAATATAAAGCATAGTATAACATGAAACATTAAAAATATCCATGCTCCCCCTTAACCTATGTTTTATCTCATGATTTTTAATTTTTGCATAAACATGGAAAAATAAAGTTAAGTTCTAACTTCAACCCTTCCATTCTCCCCCTTTGACATCATCAAAAAGATTGTACAAATCGATTCTAACCTATGATATCAAAGTAAAACAAGATTTTTAATTTTTAAAACACTCAGAATTCAAAAACTCAGGATACCAGTCGACTGATATCTGTATCAGTCGATTGACCTTAACGAAATAATTCTCACAGAATTATCAGTTGGCTGATCCTTTGCACCAGTCGACTACTACTAAGTTGTTCCAAATTTCAATCTTTTGAGCTAAAATTTAGAAATACATCAAAAATTCTAGAAAATTCAAAAAATCACAAAATTTTGCAAATATATATCTTAAACTATTCTTCAATAAGGAAAAAATAAGTTTGCATAAAAAGTCAAGATATTTTTGACTAAAACTCAAAAACTTGAAAAACTTCAACTTTGTATCAATCTTAATCCTAGTTTTGAAATCATACGTTTTTCAAATCTATACCACAGTAAGTAAAACACAGAATTATTTTTAAAACATTTGAAATATCCAACAATGATCTATGGGCAAGATATCCATTAATTAAACATTTACTTTTCCCATAGTTTGTCTATTATTACTAAAATGATATATTTCATAACCATCAAAATGCTATAAGCACATGTGAATTATGAGTATCATCCTAACATCTCATATGCATAAGTAAAACTATAAATCAAGTCATTATGAGATGTAATAAAGGTAGTCTTTACTTGACCCATTTAATCATGAATGTTTTAGGCTAAGTGCTCCCCCATAACATACTACCCCTTAATGTACTAAGTCAATCAATTTTTAAAAAATTAAATTTTAACATACATGGTTGACTTATCCCTAAATCCTATAACCTTTGAGGATTAACTTTGGCACCCAATAGAAATGCTTCCTAATTGGGTTGACGAAATATTCCTTAGGGATCCATTTCCTATCTATGGTCTTGGTTTTTGATTGACTTTTAGCAAATAAACAATGATAGGTCTTTTCATTTCTAGAATCCTTGTATCTTAAATCCATTTTCTTGAAACTTGCCCTTTGGCTCCCAATTATCATGTCTAGGGGTTTTGAGCCAATTTCAAATTTCCTAAGGGCTTTAGTGACGTTATCCATCTTTCCCTTAATTTCTTATTTTTCTCTTCTAAACATGAATCATTTAGACTAGAAGAAGAGGAAGCATACATATCATCTCTAAGTGTCATGGATTTTAGCTTTTCATTAAGCATGCAAATCTTATTTCTCAAGAATTTAATTTTCTTTCTACCTTTAAATAAATCATTATTAGTGCTAGAAATGATTTTAACTAAAGTAGTAGTGGGTAGATTATATACCTCACTTACCGAGACATCCGAATCCAAAGTTTGACCTCCCCCTTCACTTGAGCTCCATTCATCTTCACTTTAGCTCTCTTCTTCTTCAACTTCGGATGATGTAGAGGCAATGTCTTCAATTCCTATTAAGGCAAAATATGACACATGGTGTTCTTCTTTTTCGAATGATGATGACACATCCCATGTTGCTTTTAAGTTTTGGACCTTTTTCCCCTTTTCTTTTGCTTGCTTCTTTTCTTCTTTCTTTTTCCCTTCATTTTTCTTTAAAAGAAGACATTCATCCCTCATATGTCCTTCTCCTTGACAGTTATAGCATATAATTTTTCTTGTTCTACTCTTGCTTCTTGCACTTTTCCTACCATGAGATTTGTTAGTTGAAAAATGTTTAAAAGTTTTTTTTTTCATTTTTCTTACCATATAAGTCTCCTCATCACTATCCTGTTAGGATGTATACTAAAAGCCTAGCTTTTGTATGATCATCTAAATTTTGGAATAAGAATCACATGGTCATTGTTTGCATTTTGTATTTGATATATATGCTATTGTCCTTAACTTTACATTGTAGATAACATGGTGTGTGGTGTCACACAGAAGATCATGTTATCAGTCCCTTGTGAAGTATAAGTAGTGGCTCACAACCGAGATGGATTTGGACAAACCATCGGAATGGTTGTAGTGTAATTTAGTATTAGTCTATCTTGACTATAGAATTACACCAGTACACTTTGTGTGTATTGAGCAGGACCGACTTAGAGGCGATTCAATTTAAACTGACTATATAATCGAATCAGACCTCAAATATTATGGTGTACATGCTCTTAATCCCGATATAATAACGGGCACTTGTACTTAATATCTATTTCTTTGATTTATCAATGGGCGAGATTTATTTATTAAATCAATAGGCCCGGTAAATTAGGAAATAATATTATTTATATGATGTGTCGTTAATTATAAAAGGAAATCATGTTCTAATGCGTTAGGATGATGATGTCCCCTTAAGGAGCTCATAAAGTTCATCATGTAAATCCTGTAGGTGGACTTGGTCCGACATGATGATAAGGTTGAGTGGTACTACTCATGGAGTTAGATATTAATTAATTAAATTGTCAGTAATTTAATTAATTAATGGACATACAAGATCTTAAACACGGGGAGATAATGTACACATAATATGGTGGAGCCTATATATTATTATGGGGGTTGGTGCGATAGTTCAATGATAACCTATTAGTGGACCGGGTTATCATTAATGGATCGGGCTTAGGATCCATTAGGATACCAAAATCAACTCCTCCTTATGGTCCCTATTGTAGCCTATATATACCTCATGAGTCATGAGACCAAGGTACAAGAATTAGCCCTAGTATTCTTCCCTCTCTTTGTCTTTCTCTCTCCTAGGTTTTGGGCGGCGCCGGCTACATGGGTGCAAGGTGGGCGGCTAGAGATCAAGAAGGAAGAGAATTCTCACTACTTCTCTTCTTCTCTTCCCTTCTTCTCTTCTCACATCTTCCGTGGGGTGTGCGGCTTCAACAAGCTAGGAGGCAAATTGGCCGCATGGCAACAAAAGAGAGGAGAGTCTTCTTCCTTGGCCGGCGGCAACAAGGGAGGAGAAGGAGGTGGTTTTCGGCTAGGGTTCAAGGAAGGAGATATCTTTATCTTCTTCTTCTCTTCTTTCTTCATCTTCCTTTAGGTGTTCGGCTAGGTCAAGCAAGGAGGAAGGTGTTGTTGGGCTTGCGACACCAAGAGTGGAAGCTAGGG